>JAFVLL020018712.1:57366-96527 GCA_021397915.2 Tor tambroides | reverse complement strand
TTCCTGTCTACCTAATAATGGGGTCCTTGCAAACATGTAAATGTTTGACATGTTTGGACATCGACAATCTTTTATTTCACCTTACTGTTTAGAAATTTCATTGGTTTGCTGGTGAAACATTGAACCAGCGTCTGTGTGTTTTACCTTATCTCGGATCAGTTTGATCAATTTGTGGACATTTTTAATGAGACTTTTGTGTAATTAAAAGGATAAGTAGTAGTTAATAGCCTCTTTACTGGCCTGTTTAAACAAGCTCTCCTTAAAACAAACAAAACAAGCCCTGGAAATGAATAACAAAAACACATATTAACACATATTTAATGGTATTTTATTATTTCAACTGCATTTACTGTATTATCATTTCAAGAAAACATTTGCAATGGGTTTGTAAAAGCTGTTTTTATGCATGTTTTGGCCTGAGTTTTTGTTGCATTTACACAGTTTTGACCAGCAGGCGTTACCAGCGAGTCGTGTTTCGAGCGATTCGAAAGAAGTGAATCAATTTGCGAGGCTTTTGATTCAATTGATTCGAAGCTTCGAAAAGGTTCGATTCTCCCATTACTACTGTATACAAAAACGGGTTGTTAATCACAATAAATGTAATGCAGGAATCAACAAAACAATGATAAATGATAATAAATTTAAATCAGTCCGATTATTCCTCTGGAAGTAACTTGAGCAGCGTGCTACTATTAATTAAAATCATGACTGGAAACATTGGCAGCGCTGACAATCGCGTTGATCGGCTAAACTAAGGATGACATATATCATAGGGCGTCGTTATAAATAAACAAACAGTTTTAAATATTAACGTTTATTGCTAAGTCCAGCTAAATTTAATTTCCTTCACAAAACTTTTTTCCCCCCTAAAAAAAAAATTAAATAAATAAATTACGCTACTAATCGGAGCCAGATGTGACGACACGCGATGTGTGATAAATTCCTCCGCACCAGCAGGTGGCAGTACGTGCGCTATTTTCCACGCGCTCATGACGACCAGACGCAGCGTCTGTCGTCACTCCCAACAGTAGCAATGGCGGCTCCCACAGAAAGCACGAGTGAAACACCAACAAATAAAAAACAGAAA
This sequence comes from Tor tambroides, assembly GCA_021397915.2. Classification (NCBI taxonomy): domain Eukaryota; kingdom Metazoa; phylum Chordata; class Actinopteri; order Cypriniformes; family Cyprinidae; genus Tor; species Tor tambroides. Next base: position 95,440 of record JAFVLL020018712.1, on the reverse strand, counting down.
AAGAGCAAAAACACAGGTACAATTACACTTATAAACCATCAAACATACGCAATATAATCCTCACAGACCTCGCGCGTGTCACCAGTCTCCATGTTAGTGACGTTAAATGAGATGTTTATGTTTGACGCAGCTCATGTAGAATTAAAACTTGTGTGTTTTTAAGCTACAATGATGTATTTTTTTGTTGTTGTTGTGCGCTTTTTTATTACAGTTTTCTCCTAGAGTTCAATTATTGTGTATTTGATGACTTTCCCGTTCTGCTGCATTTCTCTAATACACACTAAATGATTATTATATTCATATAACTTAACATGGTACATAAAAATAGACTGAACATAAAACCAGCATGCACATTTTAGTAAAAACACGTGGTGAAGTTCTTCTTATCCTCAGGTTTGGAGGATTGTGTCTGCATTATATGTACTGTAAGACACTTTAGATGAAAGCTAATGACTAATTAAACGCTGTTTTTGTCTTGAACAGATGAGACTGAACTGCTGACGGTTCCAGACGGCTGGAAGGAGCCTAAATTCACCACAGAAGACAATCCCAAAGGTCTGCTGGAGGAGAGTAGTTTCGCCACGCTTTTCCCCAAATACAGAGAGGCGTATCTGAAGGAGTGCTGGCCGCTGGTGCAGAAAGCTCTCGGAGATGTTGTATGTGTCGTGAAAAGTTTCATTTTTGTGGTTTCTAAATGCTTATGAGATCTTTAAAATAGTTTGTCTAATTTCTTTGAATCTGTGCTGCTGCTCTGTAGTTTATCAATGCCACACTGGACCTGATTGAAGGCAGCATGACGGTGAACACAACAAAGAAAACATTTGACCCCTATGCCATCCTCAGAGCGAGGGATCTCATCAAGTTATTGGCTAGAAGTGTGCCGTTTGAGCAGGTATGCGTTCATCAATAAATTATTGATAATATTTTTTGTATATGTAAATTATTTATAGATTTGAAATAGATAATACAAATTCATAAAAATACATTTGCTAATATTATAATATCAATACATTTTAGGTTTACATTTGATATGGTTAGATTATATATATGTGACCCTGGACAACAAAACCAATCATAAGTAGCACAGGTATATTTGTAGCAATAGCCAAAAATACATTGTATGGGTCAAAATTATTCATTTTTCTTTTATGCCAAAAATCATTAGGATATTAAGTAAAGATCATGTTCCATGAAGATATTTTGTAAATTTCCTACCATAAATATATCAAAACCTAATTTTTGATTAGTAATATGCATTGCTAAGAACTTTTCTCAATATTTTGATTTTTTTGCACCCTCAGATTCCAGATTTTCAAATAGCTGTACCTCAGCCAAATATTGTCCTATCCTAACAAACCATACATCAATGGAAAGCTTATTTATTCAGCTTTCAGATGATGCATAGACCTCAATTTTAAAAATTTGACCCTTATAACTGGTTTTGTGGTCCAGGGTCACATATAATGAAATAATTAGTTATAATAATATATTTAAAATATAGTTTGTGGTAGGTACTTTTTAATTTTTTTTTTTTAGAAATATATTTGTGTTCTGCAAGTATGCTTTAAATTGATCAAAGGTGACAGTAAAGACATTGATGATGTTACAAAAGTAACATCCTGCATCACAGGAATAATTTACGTTTTACAATATATTCAAATAATAAATGGCTATTTTAAATTGTAATTATATTTCACATTATTACCATTGTTTTACTGTTTTTTTTGTTTTTTAACGAATTCAGCGTTGGTTGGGCATAAGAGACTTCTTTAAAAAACATTGAAAAAATATTAATTATTCCAAACTTTTGACAGGTAAATTAAGCCTTAAATCTCTTGTTAAACCGTCGTATTCATTTCAGGCTGTAAGAATACTTGAAGACGACATGGCATGTGACATCATTAAAATCGGGACTCTTGTGCGAAACAGAGAGCGTTTTGTGAAGAGACGACAGAGACTGATCGGCCCCAAGGGCTCCACGCTGAAGGTGTGTACTGTACCTGTTCAGTATTTTTTATTCACGTACTGTGAGGTCATGTATTACATTGTATTATTTTAATTATAGTTATTTTTTTAATAGTGCTATATATAACATACATTTTATATATATATATATATATATATATATAATAGATAGATAGATTTATAAAAACTAAAGAATAATAATGTATAAAAAAAAAACTAAAAAGGCACATTTTCACAGATGGACTTTGGGTTTTTATTTTTTTGTCTTTTGTTTACTTTTAAGAGATGAAGAAAGTTCTTTTGATGTTTTATGAGTCAGTTTGTGGTGTGATTTCATTTAGTTTTATTGATTTCTGAGCTTTATGTTTTGTATGTCAGGTATATCTTTCATTTGATGATTCTTCTAAATTTACTTTAATATATTAATTTAATTGACAAATTAAGTAAAATATTTCATCATATAAAATCTCAAAATAATTTGTATATTTATAATAGTATGTTTAAAATATAGTTTGCGGTTGGTACAATTCTTTTGGAATAAGTTAATCGTTTTATTTAGCAAGGATGAGACATGCATTAAAGCAGAGACATAAATTTATAATTTATCATTTTAAATAAATGTATAATTTACAATTTTTTTTAAATTCATTTAAAACAAAAATAAATAAAATGATTAAAACCAAAAAATAAATCAATAAATGAAATGATAAAAGCACATTTTTTTCCATTACTGATTTATAGAGGGATTTTATTCTTTTCTCTTTACTTTTAAGAGATGCAGGGGGTTGTTTCGATCTTTTATTGGTCAGTTTGTGGTGTGATTTCATTTAGTTTTCTTGTATGTCAGGTGTATCTTTTCACTTGATGCTGTAATGAAATGATAAAATGTCCTCTGTTCGTGTTGTTTCAGGCTCTAGAACTGCTGACCAGCTGTTATGTGATGGTTCAGGGAAACACGGTTTCTGCTCTCGGCCCATACAGCGGCCTCAAGGAGGTGAAACCTGCAGCTGCCTAATTCAGTTTAATAATGCAAAAAATCATTCAAAAATGATCAATGTAGAGGAATAAGCTGGTGTTTCTCACTTGTTTCTGCAGGTACGGAAAGTGGTGTTGGACACAATGAAGAATATTCACCCCATTTACAACATAAAGGTACATAGCAGATTGTGTCGTGTGTAGATGTTCAAAATAAGATTTAGACTAAACAGAAACTTCCTCGGCCCAAATTGTTGACTTTGTCCACATTTTTTCTGAAGAAAGACAAATATACATAGTGATGAAAGCCAAAATGTTAAATGCCATGGATGTATATTTACTGAGTCATCCAGTATTTTGTAGAGGAGAGTCAAAATGGCAATTTTCACCTGAGATTTGGAGGAGGGTAAAAATGACTTTAGAAAGATGGTAGCAGCATTATATTATTTTTGCACCAAGATTAGTAGCTCTATTAGTAAAATCAGTTGACTTTAGCCATCTTTGTTGCATTTTTTGCCAATGGTGGGTGAGCATTCAGAAATGAAAACAAAACAAAACACTTTTTACATCTTTACATCCATGCACTTTTATATTTTACATACTTTTTTCCAAAGTTTGCTTGCCTGTAACTCAAGAAGTATTAAAGTTATCTTAATGTCCTGCTATATTTTAATTCTTAACAAACTTTTCTTTTTGTATCTTAATTTTTTAACACCTCATACGGTTCATTTCCAGAGATACAGGGGTTTCATTATGGCTTCTTGAGTAAATTGCACACATTTTCAGTGGTCAAAAACCAAATGTGTGGCACTTTGCATACGGATGATGCTATCTTGTGTTGTAGATGAGTAATTGTGTGTGTGATTGAATATTTTCCAGACGTTAATGATTAAGCGAGAGCTGGCGAACGACCCAGAGCTGCGCACTCAGAGCTGGGAGAGATTCCTGCCCAACTTCCGCCATAAGAGTCTCTCCAAACGCAAGCAGCCCAAGAAGAAGATGGTGAAGAAGGCGTACACGCCGTTCCCCCCGCCACAGCCCGAGAGCAAGGTACGAGCCCGCAAATATGTGCTACGGGCTGTTTTTAGACTCGAACAAGCCCATAAATGTGGTAAAATCACCGTGGACACTTTTTTTTTGTTTTTTTTGCTTATAAAATGGTAAGAACAGCAATATAATAAAATATATAAATATATTGTAAATAATTCTTTAGCCTATTAATAGTTTATTTGTTTTATTTTTTTCTCTATTAAGCATATTCACTTTGCAGAATTTGACACAAAAAGAATATTATTTAAAATAATAGACAGGTATCAAAAAAAATAAAGAAAAAAATAAGTGGTAACAGGTTCTAATTCGCATCCAACTTGAAATGAGCACAGCTGCTTATTAACGTAGTTAAAAATCTAGTTAAAAATAAATACATTTGTGGATTTGATGTTAGAAAATATAACATTTTACTTATTTGTAAAAAATATTAAAATAACATTTAATTTTTACTTTATTTATAAATAAATATATTATTATAAATATAAATAACTTATTTATAGATTTTTAAATATTTTCTTAATTCTTAAAGTCAATTATTTAAATAAGATTTATTAATATCAAATTTACAATAAATATATATTTATAGATTATTAATTAATGTATTTTTAGGACATCCTTGGATGTGTTAGCTACAGTAATAATCAGATATTTAAAAATAAATATATGAAAAGTTCACTTAATAGTTCAAACTGCTCGTTAAATATTTTTCTGCACAGATTGATATTCATAAATTAAGGAATATATCAAATATATAGTCTAAATTAATTTATAAATAAATATATATATTTATAAATATAAATTAATGAATGTATGTTTTATGATTAAATATTATTCAATAATTTACTTAATTCATAACTTAAGTAAAATATTTAAATAATACTTCATAAACTCCAATTTATATTAAACACATAAATGTACACATTTTTGAATTAATGATGTATTTTTGAGGACATCTCCAGACTCAATATGAATCATATAAATGACAGTTATTACAAATTATAATAATCAGGCATTTAAAAATAAATAAATGAAATGTTTACGTTCAACAGTTCTCATTGCTCGTGTGAAATATTTTTCTGCACAGATTGATAAGGAGCTGGCGACGGGCGAGTTCTTCCTGCGAGAGAGTGAGAAGAGACGCAAGAAGATGAATGAAATTAAGGTACGGTGGTTTTTATGAGTGTTTATGCGATGCATTGACTGATGGGAACTCGTTCACTCATGACGGCTTGTGCTTTATTTCTGGGGCTGAAGGCGAAACAGGCTGAGGCTTTATCTAAGAGACAAGAGCAGCGGCTGAAAGCTTTCATTCCTCCTAAAGAGAAGCCAGCCGTGAAGAAGAGCAAACCAGGTACAGCAAACACCACATGAGAATGACCGTCGGTGTCAATACTTCACAATACAATATACATCCAGAAACATACATCGCGCTTCAATATATATATTGTTGCATCATAAAAATACTAGCTTGTATGGTTTTGAAACTGCAGCAAATTTGTGAGTGTGAAGGCCAGATCTCATATGTGACCCTGGACCACAAAACCAGTCTTAAGTCGCTGGGGTGTATTTGTAGAAATAACCAAAAATACATTGTACGGGTCAAAATGATCCATTTTTCTTTTATGCCAAAAATCATTAGGATATTAAGTAAAGATCATGTACCATGATATTTAGTAAATTTATTACTGTAAATATATCAAAACTTAATTTTTGATTAGTAATATGCATAGCTAAGAACTTCATTTGGACAAATTTAAAGTCGATTTTCTCAATATTTTGATTTTTTTGCACCCTCAGATTCCAGATTTTCAAATAGTTGTATCTCAGCCAAATATTGTTCGATCCTAACAAACCATACATCAATGGAAAGATTATTTATTCAGCTTTCAGATGATGTAGAAATCTCAATTTCAAAAAACTGACACTTAAGACTGGTTTTGTGGTCCAGGGTCCCATATTGTATTATAATAATTAATAATGGTAATAATAATTGTAATTTTTAAAATAAAAAATTAAAAACTTTTTGAAATTATTACTGCATTTATTTTAATAATTTATTTATTTAGCATGTGCTTTTATCCAGACCAACCTATATTAATTGTGCATTTTTTTATGCATGTGCTAATGAAAGTCTTTAGTCACTACTAGTAATATTGGTTAGTCATAGTTAATATTGGTTAGCTTTAAGTGTGTGATTAATTCAATCGAATAAGCATACAAACTTATGACATTTATTATTTATTATTCTCTTCTTTTTAGCAACAGCCGAAAACAAAATTGATATTCAAGCCATTAAAGAAAAAGTGAAGAAAGCCAAAAGTAAAAAGCTGGGAGCTCCTCCAGTAAACCCCGCGACACCTTCAGCGAAAGACGGCAAACGGAAGAAAGTCAAGAGCTAAATCGCGTCGCTCGATCTGAACTCTGCTGATCTGACTGTGATCCTGGAGAAACACACTCAGATCGTTGTTGTAATATTGTTTATTAGTGAATGTGTTTATATAAAAGATGTTCGATTTCATACTTTGTCAGCATCATTATAAAACCTGAATGAATCTCACAATGATTTATTAGACTTTGGCTTGAGGAGACGAGGAATAAGAGATGTTGGATGATGTTCTTTATGAACAATAATTTGTCCTGTAGAGTCAGAAATTGAAACGCTGTTAAAATGCTGCTTTTGTTAGAGGCAGATGACACACGCTCATTGATCGTGTTACACAGAGCGTCTTTACATATAATAAGTATGCTAGTCAGTGATATTGCTATATGTGACCCTGGACCACAAAACCAGTCTTAAGTGTCAATTTTTCAAAATTGAGATTTCTACATCATCTGAAAGCCGAATAAATGATCTTTCCATTGATGTATGGTTTGTTAGGATCGGACAATATTTGTTCGAGATACAACTATTTGAAAATCTGGAATCTGAGGGTGCAAAAAAATCAAAATATTGAGAAAATCTCCTTTAAAGTTGTCCAAATGAAGTTCTTAGCAATGCATATTACTAATCAAAAATGAAGTCTTGATACATTTATGGTAGGAAATTCACTAAATATCTTCATGGAACATGATCTTTACTTAATATCCTAATGATTTTTGGCATAAATTTTTTTTTGATAATTTTGACCCATACAGTGTATTTTTGGCTTTTGCTACAAATATACCCCAGCGACTTAAGACTGGTTTTGTGGTCCAGGGTCACAAATGTGTTTTCATTTATATGACAACAATGCAAATGAGATGCACCACTTCACCCATTTAAACTAGATGACTAACTGGATGATTAGAGGTACTAATTTACTAAATCTCACCCAAAACACGTCCAGTTCATACTTCACCCCATGCTTCTTATGTTTAGTATTTTCAAGCACATTTTTCCCAATAAATAAGTTATATATAAACACACGTTATACATTTATTATTATAAATACAAGTTATTTATAGATTTGAATAAATCTTTAATATTTTGCTTAATTCGTGAGTTAAGTAAAATATTTAAATAATGTTTAATATGAAATCTATATATAATTGATTTATAAATAAATATTATTGTAAATCTAAATTATTTTATAATAGAAATTAATCTTATAAATTATACAAAATGTTTGAATAACATTTAATATCAAAGCTATAAATAATTCATTTATAAGCATATGATAAAATATATTTTAATATTGTTATAAATGTATGCATCCAGATGTTTTTGTTTCTAATTCTTAATCTTAATGGTACTTCATTAGATTCTTATTACTGTAATACAATAATGTATTTTTCTTTATTTGGTGTAAATTAAAATCAGGACAAACAAATATAAACATGTTTTAATAAATAGTGACACTTTACACTATATTTAAGTTGTTAACTTAATGCATTAGATATCATGAACTAAAAATGAGCATTTTTACATCATTAAACTAGGTTAATGTTAATTTATAAATACAGCTGTATCACTGTCAATTCATGAATTTAGCTTATTATTAAAATGCATTTGTAGTATATGTAAGGTCCACGCACTTGGCCCAAAGACGGCATCCAATGGTGGATGAAGGTTTCTTGCGTGTTCGGTCTTTTCGGCGTGCAAAGTTATTAAGTTTAGGATGAATTCCAATCTGACTCCATTTTATTATCTAATCTGACTCCATTTTATTATGACCTTGAACCGTCTGTTTCTAATTGTTATTCTTCTGACATTTGATTATTCTAGTTAACTCTTTACTTTATTACTCGTTCATTAGGAATCTATGTCGCTCAGGGTGTATCATGCCGGCCGATGTACATGTACCCCACGGTCACAAACCCTCCAGTCTGATTATTAGTCAGAGGTTATGACTAACTATTTAATAGACCGCTTCATGCTTGTCAATTTTAAATAGTGGTTCTGTTTAGCCCCCTACAGTCACCTATCTAACAACTTACTTAGAGCTCAAACAATAATCAGAGGTGATACTTCAGTAGTGTTTCTATCTAGCCCCCTATAGTTAGTCTAACTACATAACAACTTAACTAAAGCTGAGACAATAACCAGAGGTTATGGCTAGTGCTATGAAATATTCCCGAACCATGCTAGTATAATAGTATTTTGTCTAGCCCCCCATAGTTAATGCAACTGTATAACAACTTAACTAAAGTCAAGCAGTTAGTCAGAAATCTAGAAACTCACCTGATGTGCCCCATGCTCCATCTAACCTGAGATCTAGTCTGTGCTAACCCTGGACGCATGTTTGCCGTAACATCACTTCACTTAATCTACTTGAGAAAATCATTTCAGAGTAAGTCAGAATAAAATCAAATGTAACAATTTATTATCAGTCAGGTAAATATGTATTGTGTCAATTATACAGCCAATTTAAAGATATCAAATCAACATAAAACATCAAAATCTCAAAGTTGAATCTAAGAGTAACATGCATACCTAACTTGAGAAAAATACATAGTATGAAATATGCAAACACACTTCATCCTATGGGCTCATTCCAGCTAGAGAAAGGCCCCGGTCCTTTTGCAACATTTCCTTAAGTACTTCAGACCAAGACCAACATCCCCCGAAATGGAGACAGCAGCTAACACTTGGAATTTGCATTGATTGAGTTAACACCTTTTGGGACAAAAGGTAATTTTGCATGAAAACCACCGGAAACTGACCCACCCTCTACAGTATGCAAAATATCTCTAAACTCTTAGGATCTGTATTACCTTTAAGTTTACTTCTTGTAAGAATGAGATCATTGTACCAGACGCTCTGAGACAATTCAAATGATACCAAACATGACTGTAAATATCATTTGCATTATATTCTACTATTGATCATTCTGAGTGAGCTGAGGGAAGGGAAGGATGGGTGAGGGGATTTAAGAAGAAACAAATGGACAGAAGGGAAGGAAGTTTCCTACACCTCCACTCTGTGGGGTGTCTCGAAGATGCCCGTGTTTGTTTGTATTGTCTGTTTCTCAGGAGATCAAAGTATCTGAGGTTCTTTCATCCTTACATATATTTAGAAATTAACCTAGGTTACTAAAGTAGGTTTTTAGTTTATGATATCTAATGCATTAATGTTGGTAAATTGAATCTTAATGTAATGTTTAACATTAGCTAATTTGACTGTAACTTTAAGATTTTATTTACAGTAATGAGCATTTGTGGTGGAAATGTGCTTAATTGTCATCAAAATGTCATAAAAAAATTTCAATGCCACTTAAAATTCATCGTATTCTTTTTCTTTTCTTTATTTGGTAACATTTTTATTGAAAAAAAGACATGAAAATATCCAGAGAAAATACATTTTTAATATATTTTAACTCATCTGTAAGCATCCAAAAATTCAGTTACGCGGGTAAAGGAGTTAATATACAATCAGGCATCATATTCATGATCATTTGTTATTCTTTGCATATTATGTGCATTAAAGAGTTAATGTTCCTCTCTGTCCCAGTGGAATTGTGGCTTCGGCTGAATGTGGACTTTCACTGTTTTGCAGTTGAGTTCAGGCTGTTTCACTCGTATGCAAACAGCTTATAATGGCGCTGTAGGCAGTAAGCGCAGACAAATATGAGCGGGACTGATATGAGCCTGATAATCATAACCGCCAGGCAGAATGAGCCGCAGGAGGACAGTGCAGGATCCCAATCTGGAGTCCAGTTATAACCTACACACACACACACACAGTTATAGCTGTCTGCTGCTGAAAAGATCATTATAACAGCCCAAAAACACTTGAGTCACTCTTACAAATCTCTGAATGTCTTTGCATCTGAATGGATTTGCAGTGATTTTAAGCTCACTTTGCTTCAGAACCAATATGTTATGTTACGTTGTATTAGTGGTGACCCAAAACAAAATCCAAAATCGGAAATTTGTATATTTTTGTAAATGCATAAGCATCGGAAACATATGGAAGCTTATTTCTGCCATAAAAATATAGAAAAGGTAATTGCAATCTCAAAATTAACTTTATTTCTTGTAATTTGTAGAAAAAGTTAGAATTGCTAGATTTAAAAAAATGGCAATTACCTTTTTTATCCCATTGTGAAAACAAGCAAACAAAAAACAGAATTGCTAGACGTAAACTCAGAATTCTGAATTGTGAGAATTAACATTTGTATTTATTAATTCCATGGTGGAAACAAACAGAATTTCAAAATGTAAACTCAGAATTCTGAGAAAAAAATGCCGGAATTATGAGACGTAAACTTACAATTCAAAGAAATTATAAATTAGAATTGTGAGATAAGTTGCAGTTGCCTTTATTTTTTATTCCATTTTGGAAACAACAAAAACAATTGCAAGATGTATTCTCAGAATAACTCTGAGAATACATAAAATACAAAAAATAAATAAAATTGTGAGATTTGTAATTAGAAGAAAAAAGATAAAATGTTGCAATTACAGTTTTTGTTTAATTCTGTTGTGGAAAAAAAAACAATTATAAACTTGGAATTCAAAAAAAGTTAAACTTAGAATTGCAAGATAAAAAGTTACAATTACAGTTTTGCTTCCATGTCAGAAACAAAACAAAACAGGGTAACACTTCAGTTTAGGGACAAGTTGCTTATTAGCATGCATATTACCAGAATATTGGCTATTTATTAGTACTTATAAAGCACAAATTAATGCCTTGATCTGCATGACCATATTTTAGATCCCTCAATCCAACCATATACCTAAACTTAACAACTATATCACTAACTATTAATAAGCAGCAAATTAGGAATTTATCAAGGCAAAAGTCATACTTAATAATGAGAATTGGACCCCAAACTCAAGTGTGACCAAAAACTGAATTTTGAGATGTAAGAATTCTGAGAAAAAAGGTTAGAATTGTGAGAATTAAAGTTGCAATACAAAGAAATAGTTAGAATTATAAGATCTAAAGTTGCAATTTGCAGAAAAAAGGTTAAAATTCCGAGATAAAAAGTTGCAATTACCATTTTTATTATTTTATTCCACGTCAAAAAAATTGCAAAATGTATACTCGTAATTTTGAAGAAAATTTTTTTTTTAGAATTGCGAGATAAAAAGTCGCAATTACCTTTTTTTTCACGTTTTCACAGAAACATGATTTATAGTCTATACTTTTAGTGTCTCTAAATATTAGTGACTTTCAGTGGTTTCATTCTCTCAGGAGCCAAAACTATGCAGTTGTCATAAACTATGATCATCTTATTTAATACATATTTTTGTTGCTTTATGCCACATGATTGGCTTTTGACATCAATAAAGCACTGAGTGCAGATACAGACACCAGTTAAAGCAGTGACATTCAGACATTTGTAATTGTGAATGAAGTGAAGCAGTGCTTTCTGAGCTGATTGAGAAATCAGGAGACACTTACTCTGCAGCACATCGCGGGTGGAGTTTCCTGTGAAAGGAAGTGACAGACATAAAGTAAAGCGTTTTTTGAGAAGGATGAGAGTTTTTTTGTTTCGAACACTTACGACAGAGGTTGCTTTCACACGTCTCTCGTCCGCAGCCGCTGCACGGGGCGCCTCTTCTGTACGGGGACACACCTCGATAATTTCCCCTGGTAAACAAATCAGTGGTGACAGTGGTTTACTGTGTGTAAATGATAAGAAATCATTTTCTGATGAAATCAGTTTCTTGCTTTTTCATAAAGGCTTTTTGTGCATTCTTCATTCTTTACACCACCTGTCAGCAAGGTTTCGTTTGTTAACATTACAGGAAGAAAAACATCAGAATTCTAAGAATTCAGAGGGGAAAAAATTTTAAATTGTGATGTAAACTCACAATTCTGAGGGGAATTTTTTTTTTTTTTTTGAGATTTAAATTCAGAGTTAAAAAATACACTTAGAATTGAAATTTTGAGAAAAACATGCCGAAATTGCGATACTTAAACTCAGACAACAGACAAAAAGTCTGTTTGCAAAATGGAAACCCAGAATAAAAATAAAAAAATAAAAACACTCAGAATTCGAAGTAAAAAGTCTGAATAGCAAGATGTAAACTTAGGATTGTAAGAGAAAAATACAAAATTGTGAGATGTAAATACAAGATTGTAGAGGAAAAAAAGTCTGAAGTTCAAGATTTAAAATCAGAATACTGAGGACAAAAACTCAGTAAATACAAATTCTGAGGAAAAAAAGTAAAAATTGCTAGATTGAAACTCAGAATTCAGAAAAAAATTCTGAATTGCCAGATGTAAATGCACAATTCTGAGAGAAGAAATTGTGTGTAAACTCAAAGCAGAAAAAAGAACACCAATGACTTGTACATACACTATATAGACAAAAGTATTGGCACCCCCTTCTTTAGAACAGAAAAATGCACTTCCAAATCTGTGGCAACAACGATGGGAACATAATTCATGTATTTAAAAATTGTATTTCCATCTCTGTTGCAACAGTTTTGGAAGTGTCTAAAATGACTGTACCCATATGTACAAGTCATTGGTGTTTGGTGATGAGTTTTTGGCTCAAGGTCTGCATTTACAGTCACACCAGAGCCAGTGTTCAACTGGGATTAGGACTTGGTTTTATGCAGACCAGTCAAGTTCTTCCACACTGACTCAATCAGTCATTTTCTTTTTCAACCTTGCCTTATACACAGAGGCATTGTCATGTTAGAATAGAAAAGGGTCCTGTCCAAACTGTTGCTATAATATTAGAAGCACACAATTTCCTAGAATATCATTATATGCTTTAACATTAAGATTTGTACTCACAGAAATTACTAAAGTAGTCAAACCTGTTCATTAGAAGGGGGCGACCCAATACTTTTGGCAATATAGTGTGTATGTGTATATATATATATATATATATATAATAATTTTTTTTTTCCATGGCAGAAACAAGCTTCAATACTTTCCTGATTTTTCATGTGTAATGTAGTTAATAGCTAACATGAGATAACAATGAACAGCCCTCTAACAGACTATAAATAGATCAATGTCATTTTATAAATGTTATTCATGTTCATTCGTTGTGCATTAACTGAAGTAAAGTTTTACAGTTCATTTCATTAGTTAATCTTAGCTAATGCAGTAATCTTAGGAAATCGAACCTTATTCAAGCAAGTTGCGAATGATTGATGAGAAACACCACTTTATGAGCTTGCAAAACTGGTTTTACTGGTGTTTCGGTGAGCTGGAGTGTTAACTTGTCACCCTGCACATGTGGTGCTTCTCATACTTACGCTGTTGCATAATTGCACACAAATATGATTCCAGGCACTGTTGAGAAGTGTGTTTCAGCCACTCCGTTGGGGCACGCTTGTGCGGCGCAACCAACCTTGTACGAATCTGCCCACACAACCTTTATGGACAGAAAACAGAGGTGTTTCATTCACTCGTGTAAATTCTTGAGCATCTGATTCAGCCGTAGCTGGATCTGAGTCTGTACCTGTGTGTAGTGGCCGCATACTTTTGTGCACTTGTTTGTATTGTAATCATAATCTTGGTCCTCATTCTTCCACAACTGCACTGCAGATTTGGCTTTGAATGTGGAGTATGGCGCTCCAGCCCAGATGTTTTCTCCCACGGATGTGAATGTGGGATGCATCCTTCTCACCTCTGTGAGGTGAATGTTATGTTTAAAGAGGCAGAATCGGGCCCAGGCCCGCGCCGTCACTGCCAGCCCTTCATCCCACGTCTGCACACAAACACATGAAGAGTTTATGAGCAAAAACAGATAACGCCGTTTTTAAACATTTTCAGAAATCATGTTTATTTATTCTGCATTCCAGTTAATATCAAACTGCAGTTGGGTTGTTTTGATTAAATAATAATACCTTTAAAAAAAACAGCTAACTAACACAATAAAACACAATAAAAACACATTAACACAATAAAAAACATGATTATTGACATTTTTTAAAAACAGAGTTATGTTTTTGCAAATAAACTTCACATGCACTTACTATGGCGAATGATCGAAAATCAGATTAAAAAAAGCCAATTCAAAAATTCTATTCAATATATTAATGAATATTATACAAGTAATACTAAAACAACACTGATGATAGTTATTGTAGTTTATTTGCACATTTTATTGTACAGTGGGGTTTAAAAGTCCAAAAAACTAAGTGAAAATCCTTTTTTTTAGTTATTTTTTGTTTGTGTGTGTTTGTTTGTATTTTACAGTTTAAACATTAAAACAGTTTTTATTCAATGAAACAGGATAATGCATGAGAAAGTGATATTGATATTAATAAATACTCTTATAGTATACATGTAATATTAAAACAACACTGATGTCTATTATTGATTATATTTTACATATTTTATTTTACAGTGGGATTTAAGTCTAAAACTAAACATGAAAATCCTTTTATTTCCAATGAAAAATTATATTGAATAGATAAAATAATATTGTGCAAGTAATTCGAAGACAACACTGATGCTTGTTTTATTTTATATTTTACATATTTTATTTTACAGCGGAATTTAAAAACTAAAACTAGATTTAAATTTGGGATTTAAAACTAAACATGAAATTCTTTTTTTTTTTCCAATAGAACAGGATATTGCATGAGAGAAAATGGTATTAATAAATATCTTTTATAGTATACAAATAATACTAAAACATACTAAAACTGTAAAATAAACTAAATATATAATATAAACTACAATGGACATCAGCATGATATTGCAAGAGATATTGCATGAGAAAAAATATTAATATTAATGAATGCTATAATAGTATATAAGTAATGCTAAAACCACACTCATGTCAGTTTATATTTTAGTTTATATTGAAACTAAAAATAAAAATCCTTTTTCTTTCAATAAAACAGCAAATTGCAATAAATACCATATATAAGTAATACTAAAACAACACTGATCTGTATTAGGTTTGCATGACAATATCCTGTTTATAAGAAATGATATATTATTAATAAATACTTTAATAGTATACTGATGCTTGTTGTTGCTTATACACTATATTGCCAAAAGTATTGGGTCGCCCCCTTCTAATGAACAGGTTTGACTACTTTAGTAATTTCTATGAGTACAAATCTTAATGTTAAAGCATATACTCAAAACTCATCTGTTTAGCTATGCATTTGTTGAAAGAGCACTGTGCTACGTCCGAACTGACTGCACTGTATTTTATAATCATTTTCTATTTCTGTTTTAAATTCATTTTAAATCAATTTCTAATTCCATGTCTTTATTATTTTTAATTCCTTGTTTCTATTGCTGTGATTATTTTTTATTTTATTTATTTATTTTTTTTCTTAACTTTTTTACTTCCTTTTATGTAAAGCACTTTGAATTACCACTGTGTATGAAATGGCTATATAAATAAACTTGCCTTGCCTTGCCTTGCCTTGCCTTGCCTTGCCATATAATGATATTCTAGGAAATTGTGTGCTTCTAATATTATAGCAACAGTTTGGACAGGACCCTTTTCTATTCTAACATGACAATGCCTCTGTGTATAAGGCAAGGTTCAAAAAGAAAATGATTGATTGAGTCAGTGTGGAAGAACTTGAGTGGTCTGCATAAAACCAAGTCCTAATCCCAGTTGAACACTGGCTCTGGTGTGACTGTAAATGCAGACCTTGAGCCAAAAACTCATCACCAAACACCAATGACTTGTACATACACTATATAGACAAAAGTATTGGCACCCCCTTCTTTAGAACAGAAAAATGCACTTCCAAATCTGTGGCAACAACGATGAGAACATAATTCATGTATTTAAAAATTGTATTTCCATCTCTGTTGCAACAGTTTTGGAAGTGTCTAAAATGACTGTACCCATATGTACAAGTCACTGGTGTTTGGTGATGAGTTTGTGGCTCAAGGTCTGCATTTACAGTCACACCAGAGCCAGTGTTCAACTGGGATTGGGACTTGGTTTTATGCAGACCAGTCAAGTTCTTCCACACTGACTCAATCAATCATTTTCTTTTTGAACCTTGCCTTATATACAGAGGCATTGTCATGTTAGAATAGAAAAGGGTCCTGTCCAAACTGTTGCTATAATATTAGAAGCACACAATTTCCTAGAATATCATTATATGCTTTAACATTAAGATTTTGTACTCATAGAAATTACTAAAGTAGTCAAACCTGTTCATTAGAAGGGGGCGACCCAATACTTTTGGCAATATAGTGTATTTTACACATTTTATTTTACTGTGGGGTTTTAAAGCCTGAAACCAAAAGTGAAAATCCTTTTTTTCCCTCAGTGAAACAGGAAATTGTATACGAAAAACTTGTCATGCACAATAAGACCAGGAACATGTGCTGTATGAAGACAGTAAACAGGTTTCATGTTAAAAATCGTATGATGCTTTCAGCTACCAGAAACGGTCCAGGATTTTCAGATCTGTTTAACACACATTAGCATATTTAAACTGCAGACTCCCTCGAGACCTAAAACATCTGATATTTACCATGTAGCGCATGTTTGCGGCCTCGGGCTCCACGCTGGCGCGGTGCTTGTTGTGTTCTCTCACGCATTCCTCAATAAACGCTGGATCTCTGATATCGAAGACCGGCTCGCAGGAAACCAAACCTAGCAGAACTGTCGCAGAGATCAGAAGATAAAGAAAGCCACTCATTGTGGAGTTTGACTGCTAAACCTATGACTGGTTAAACATTCAGGGTATCCGTTTGGGTTTCCTGTCAGTGGTTTGCTCACTTCTGCTTTCTCACAGAGGAACTATAATTATATTCAGAGCTGGGTAGATTACTTACAAATTGTAGTCTGTTACTAATTACAAAATACATGGCAAAAATGTTAGTTAGCAATGTAATCCATTACTTTACATTACTTTTTGATTACTTTTAGTTTACAACAGACCTAACTCGTTGATTTAAATAAGATAATCTTGTACCATATTGATATAAAAATACAAAATTCCATTCTTTGTTATTAATAGCAAGAAGTGCATGAAATATTACATTATGTCATGGTTTCCCAAACTGAGGTTCGTAAAGGAACTGCTGGAGGTTTGTGAGTTTAATGAAAAGCTAAGAATTAAATCATAAAAATGTCAACTTAACATAAAAGATATACCAGTAGTCAAATTAAAACACTTACTAAAAAATATGAAATATTTTATTTGTTTATCTGCATGTCATGTGACCGTTAACCAACGCCAGACAACCCTGAACATGCAAATGTGATACTTAATTATTTAAAATCTCAGGGATACTTAAAGTAAATATATTCAACAAACCAAAAAAGTTTGAGAATCCTTGCAGTACATGTAATGATTTTTTTAAAAATTATTATTATTTTAATGTGTTTGAAAAACACAAAAAAACATGTTGAACTGTTGAGAAAACAATTTAACAATCTTAAAGTTGAAATGATTTTTGTAATGCTGTGTGTCCTGTCAGTTTTCTGTATAATTCACAAAACTACAAGACTTATATACAGTGCTGGGTAATAACTGAATACGTGTAATCTGGATTACGTAATCAGATTCCAAAAATTAAGTACTTGTAATTAGATTACATTTTAAAATTCTCGTAACCAGACTACAGTTACTTTTTTATTGATTACATGATTGCATATTATCCACACAATAGCAAGAAATTATTCATCACTTATTGATTCCCTAATTCTTCTTTTTTCATCTTTAAATTTTTCCTTTCTAAAACAGCCTACCGCTTACATACAGTCAGAATGTCTTCCAGGTAGGGTTAGTTCCAGTTAGGTTAATGTATATAAGCAGTAGGCTGTTTTAGAAAAGAACATTTAATTTATTGCTATTGTGTGAATAATATGTAATCCTATAATCAAAAAACTAACTGTAATCTAATGTCAATGTAATGTAATCTAACTACAAGTACTGTAATCCAGATTACATGTAATCAGCTGTTACCTGGCTCTGTTTATATTAAACTAACATGTTAAAACCTCTGAATTGGTTGCACACCACACTGTGTTGTGGGTTAAACCACTTCACCACCTCACCATTTGTGCCCTGCTTATTAGGTTATCTGGAGAAAATGAAACGAATGAAGACTGTTATATTCCTTATGCAATGTTTGCAAAACTGAAATTCAGCATATGAGGCTTCATTAGCTGTATGCACATTAGTGCAACTGTGGAAATCAGCAGCCTGCAGTGGTGCCTTGTGTTTCTTGTTTCTGATGTGTGAATGCATGAGAGCAGCCATCGATGCAGGGACTTAATTTAGCGATTACCCTGCAATATGTGGGATTTAAAATCTAAAACAAAATGCAAAAATCCTTTTTGTCAATGAAAATGTCATTTTTTTTCATTGCAAATTATATAATTTTATACATTTGTGGGTTTAAATGAGATTTTTATGTCACAGATTTTCAATGTGGTCTCAGACTTGTGATTCCGGTTAATTTTTATTGAAAAGTACACCGTTTCTTGAAGCATTTCTTTGCGAAATTCTATTTACATTCATTTTATTTAAAAATTCAAGTAATTGCTTATAAAGTGATTTTAATCTCATTCCAGTGTTTAATAACTCAACCTGATTAATCTTCATTAGTGAATTAGGATTAAAAAAAAATAAATCAATGTGTCCCAAATACCAACAACCAAAAAAAAAAAAATTTCATAAATAAGAAATACATGACAGTAATGTAAAGAGACATAAAACTGCTATACAAGATTAAAATCAGATTCCAGGGAAAACAAACAATTGCACCGATTGTTTAGCATCATTATAGAAAAATATTGCATATTTGAGTATAGAATCAAGTATTCCAGAGAAACATCATAAATATTAACCTCCAGCTGTGCTCACTGGGGTTGTTCAAGTAGTATTTGTCTTTGTCTTAAGGTTATTAAGCAGAAGAGCAGCATCACAATCAAACCCCTCAGACCCTCAAAACCCACCTAAACAGCGCTGTGACCCAGAAAAATGACACTGATAACAGTGATGTGTGTGCGTTTGTGTTAAGATAGAGCACAGCCATTACTGCTCTCGTTTGGCACTTCTGTTTCACAGGCGATCTGAAGGAATCCATCCCAGTCTGGTGCTGATAGAGGCAGTTCTGTCTGAAAGTGATTCCAGAACCTGCCAATAAAACAGCAGATATTATAGACCACATGAATCTGCAAAGTGCATCTGAATTTGATGTTTATAAGAGGTCATTATGCTATAAAAACATCCTGTAACGTTCAGAACTCAAAATTTTGTCGCTAGTCTAAAATCAGCTTATATTGAAGCCAGTCGGCCAAAATGGCATCTTGTGGAATGTACTGTTCTATGATGTAATAGTGTGGATAAACACTGCCTCAGCTGTTTAGCCCATCACTGCCTGTTTAGCCCCGCCCACCGATTCAACATCACTGCCTGCTAAGCCTCGCCCACAGATTCTACACAATTGCCTGTTTAGCCCTGCCCACCAGTTCTACATCACTGCCTGTTAAGCCCCACCCACCTATTCTACATCGCTGCCTGTTTAGCCCTGCCCACTGATTTATGTAGTGTAAATAATGAGAAGGACAAATGTAGGTCTATGCAGAAATCAAACGATAAAGATGCTCTGAAGACGACAAGATGTTGTGCAGTGCCAAGTTGTGAAAAAACAACTTCCTTCTGATCCCACCATTATGAAAGAGTGAATGAACTTTATTTTTAATGAAGATCCAGACTGCCTCAGTAAGAACTTCGTTCCTTTGTTCACTTCATTATACCGCGGATTTGTTTACAAACAAGGCACAATTCGACACAAGGTTTTAGAAAGATTGAAATGAAAAGACAATGCTGTGCCGACTGTATTGGATCCAACAGTAATGTCGCAACACACAAGTGTGAGTAACTGTTTTCATTACATGATCACTATTGCTTTGTCTGTTATTACAGATTGTTTGATATGTACAGAGTATTTATGCATTTTTGACCTAAATCACAGCAGCTTTCATCTGTGAAAAAATGCTAAACTGTTAGCCAATCATATCAGTGGGCATTTACTTCCGAGTCTATAATACGCCACGCCTATTCAAACAGAGCGTTCTGATGAGGGGGGTTAAAACCAGGACAGAAAATAGTCTATTACTTATAAATTATGATTTTTTTTTTTTTTGATGTAAAAATCTTGATAACATTATAAGTGGACCTCAGAGAACAGTACAAAATAAAAAACAAAAGGCAGTTCATGACCCCTTTAAAGTCTCCTCCAATAATGAACAGAAAAAATGAAATATTGGCAATTAATTAAGAGAAAAAGTAGGTTGAAATGTATTTGGAGCATAAACACTTCCGATAAGGACCCTTTCTCCAAAAAGCTGGCAGAGAATACGAATGTAGCATCTTCCTGTATCTTTTTTCGCTCATAACTTAAACACCCATAAATAATGTGAATTGAAGAGAGGCATCCGAGGCACCACAGGTTCTCCGGGTTGCTAACAACAAAAGGCTTCAACATAGAAAGAAAAACAAAGAACAAACTGCCAACCGGCAGTCGAACAAGCTGAAAAAGTGACAAGATCGCTTTCAGGGCCAATGACACTAAGAGGTGTAACAGCCATGCCCGAAAAGATGACCAGTAAAAAACAGTTAAACATCTTTGAACAACCCACTCCTGCATCCATTTACATTTACATGTAATCATTTAGCAGACGCTTTTATCCAAAGCGACTTACAAATGAGGAGAACAATAGAAGCAATCAGACCAACGAGAGAGCAACAGTAAACAAGTGCCATGACAAGTCTCAGTTAGTCTATCACAGTACACGTAGCTAGTTTTTTTTTTATGTATTTTTTTTTTATAGATGTAAATAGAATAGAATAGGTAAGTGCTAGTACTGGTTGGTCAGGTGCTGGCGAAAGATGTTTTTTGAAAATGGCTAAAGACTCAGCTGTTCGAATTGAGGTCATTCCAGCAGTTGGACACAATCCAGGAGAAGGTCCGTGAGAGAGGAGTAACGTGAGCTTTTTTCGGCTCATTAAAGACCACTCTCGCTGCTGCATTCTGGATCAGTTGCAGAGGCTTGATAGTACATGCGGGAAAGTCTGCCAAGAGAGCATTACAATAGTCCAGTCTGGAGAGAACAAGAGCTTGGACAAGGAGTTGTGCGGCTTGCTCTGACAGGAAGGGTCTAATCTTCCTAATGTTGTATAGGGCAAATCTGCAGGACCGGGCCATTGTAGCAATATGATCTGTGAAGCTTAATTGATCATCGATAACTTTTTGCAAATGCCTAAAAATGTCGAAAGATGTGGGAGCTATAGGCGCTCACACCCTCGCAGCTCTGTGACATTATCGACTCCCAAAAATAAAACTATCAAAAAATGTTTTAGAAAAATTAAAGCTAAAATAAAATACAAATGTTTGATGAAAAACTTACATGAAAATCTGAAAAAAATATAAAATTGAAACAAAATAAGGTTAAATTGAAGTACTAAAATTCCATACTAAATTCAGTTTACTAAAATTGAAATAAAATATTAAGCTAAATATAAATATTTAAAAGTATTTGCAATAGTGGCAGTTCTGCCTGAAAATGATTCCAGAAACTGCTAATAAAAAAAAGATATGATATGAAACGATGCAAAATAATATTATAGACCTGATACAAATGAATGTGACATGAATTTGCTTCAGATTTCCATAGTTCACGACATCTTTCTTAATATGCAACGTTAAATTCTTCCTATTTTTTTTTAAGTACCTTGGGGTGAAATATAAATACTATGGTAAATATGTTTTTCTCTTGAAATGTT
The DNA here is from genome assembly GCA_021397915.2 of Tor tambroides. Classification (NCBI taxonomy): domain Eukaryota; kingdom Metazoa; phylum Chordata; class Actinopteri; order Cypriniformes; family Cyprinidae; genus Tor; species Tor tambroides. Next base: position 73,327 of record JAFVLL020018712.1, on the reverse strand, counting down.
TGCCATCATATTAGCAAAATGTCTATCAGTGTTGTTATTGTTTTAAACTACTAAAAATGATGTTCCCATCAATTTAAATAAAGCTAAAATAATATATGTAAAATATACTATGCTCGATGAAAATGTCAAACTAAAAATAAAAATGAAAACAAAATAATACAAACTGAAAAAAAACCAAGGTTAAATTGAAGTACTAAAATTACTAAAGTACTAAAAAACTGAAATAATAAAATTAATCTAAATGTAAATATTTAAAAATATTTGTAATAGTGGCAATTCTGCCTGAAAACAATTCCAGAATCTGCCAAAAAAAACAAAGATATGATATGAAATGATGAGAACTAATATTATAGACCTACTATATTTAACTATGGAAACTATTTACTTATGAAAAAGATTTTGACTTTATGAATATTTTTTAATATGCAACATGCTAAAACGTTAATTTTCTAGGAAAACTTCAGGATACCATGTAAATACCATGCTAAATTATTTCATTTCTTGATTTTGGTCTTCGGATATACCATATTTCCACTTGATACATGATTAATGCACTTTTGAGTGTTTTTCTGTTTCATATTGTGATGTTCGTGTGTATTTACTTGTGGTGGTAAACATCAGGATCTCGACTCATTCTGTTATTGAAGCCGATGTACAGGTCGTCCCACAGCCGGCCGTTCAGAACCACGTGTCTCATCACATTAACTCTGTTCTTGATCTGAAACGCACACATTTGATTTATCAGTTTCTATTAAACTTCAGCGTGCATCTCATCCTGCTCAGTCTGTACCTCCTCATACGCGTGATCTCTCTCCGGACGCGCGTCTGGGAAAGAAAGATCCAGAAAGTCCACCAGATAGTCATAACCTCCTTTCAGAGGCTTGAAATCATCATCCGTCTCAATGACCTGACGGGAAAACACTCAGAATTAGGGTTTAATGCATCGGTTTATGGGTTTGTTAGTGCATGAAGCAGTTTTAAGTGTGAAATCCACCAGCAGTTCTGCTATGAAGTATATGATTTACCCGAATGACCAGATTGTAGCCTTTAAATCCTGCCCAGTTATAATAGTACTGGATCCAGCTTTTGTATTTAAAGATTTCAGCAGAAACGGAAGCATTCAGTTCATCCAAATACAAGTCAAAGTCCCAACTGTCCTTATCGATCTTTGTGCCTTTGGGCGGTTCAGTGATGACACTCCTATGGTTATGATATTAAAACCAGAAAAGAAAATCATGTTGAGGGGAAAAAAAAAAAAAAAAAAACGAGCAGAAATAACAACAGACACATGCAACATGCTAATTCACTTATGCATATGATCGTAACAACAAAATTCTGACATGCAACATGATAATGAACATGATGATGTGCAGTCAGTTTCTGAGTTGGTGAACAGTTAATGTGAAATGGGAATTAAACAGATGCATGCTTAAAAATACAAAAGGCTAAACACAATACAGAGACTACATTAAATATGGGGCAGTCGTGGCCTAATGGTTAGCGAGTCGGGCTTGTAACCTGAAGGTCGCCGGTTCGATTCTCACACCAGCAGGAATTGAAGGTGGGGATTGTGAATGAACAGCACTCTCACCACCTTTGATACCATGACTGAGGTGCCCTTGAGCAAGGCACCGAACCCCTAATTGCTCCCCGGGCGCTGGAGCAATGGCTGCCCACTGCTCTGGGTGTGTGTTCATGGTGTGTGTGTGTGCATTTGTTCACTATTCACTGCTGTGTGTGTGCACTTGGATGGGTTAAACGCAGAGCACCAATTTCGAGTATGGGTCACCATACTTGACAATACTATTTTATATAATATAGATAGATAATATAGACAATAATATTTAGCCTGTGTCTTGCAGGATTGTTATAGTTCTGTCATGACAACTCTCTGAAGATTTTAGCATGGTAATGGATATGACAATGTTAATGTATTTGGTCGTGGAGGAATATATCTGTTGCTGCTGCTGCTGCTGCTGCTGCTGAGTACAGGAACTTGCTACTGCCAAAGCATATGGCGATATGGTGCTGTGAGTATTTAAGACATACTGCTGCTGCACAAATAGCAGATCTATACAGGTGGAGCTGGGGAAGGTGCACTGTAAAACCGAACAGTGAAATGAGTTGATTTCACTCAAATAATAATGAAAGTTCATTGGACTTAATTGAAATAAGTTCTGTAAACTCAAAATGTCGTTGTAGCAAGCTGAACTTAAAATGATAGAGTTTTCTAATTCCCAGCATGCTTTGCATCAGACAACAAGGAAAATAAGTGTTGAAAATAAGTGTAATTTTGTTTGTTTTTGCACAAGATTAAATTAGGGAGACATAAGTTAGTACTTCCATGTTGTGTTAGGATTAACTGTTATGTTGGTGTTGTAGTGTTACCGTTGTGGTTAAGAGTAGAGCCTGTGGTTAGGTTGAGGGTGGACAGCAAAACTTAAAGACTATATATACTGCATGTTGCTTGACTATTTACATGCAAGTTTATGGTGAGAGTCTTTTTGGTAACGTGCTAGTGTGCTGTTGCTAACTAGCACTTAGCTATAAAGATCTGAATGAATGTGAAGTTTATGGAAGCAAGTTGTATATAATTATTATTGTGATGAGTGGGGTGGGACTGTGGAAGCAAGTCTTGCCATGGCTCCCATGGCTCTCAGTCCCGCCCCACTTGTCATATAAATTTTAAGCTCTACTAACTTAAAAAAAAAAAAAAAAGAGTTTGTTTACTGAAATGTTTTGAGTATTCGTAACTTATCAAGTTTTAGAGTTTGAAGGGTTTCAGAGGAACTCTGAAAGCGCGCTGCAAAATGCTCAAGTGAATGCTACCAGCCATTTAAATGTAAACCGGTAAGCTCATTGGCTGCATACGCAACGTGAACCAATCAGCTTGTGCCAAGTCGTATAACTCTGTGAATATCATCAGTTACGTGAACAACTCGTCAGCCTGCGCCATCTAGAGTTTCATGAAAGAACTAGGCATTTAACTAAAATTAGAACTAAAGCAAAACTATAAAAAGTTAAAACTTTTTTTGTCAAAAATAAAAAATAAAAGTAATAACGTTTTAAATATTAATTGAACAGAGTTTTTTTTATATTGTTAACTGAAATAAAGTTAATGTTATTTCACAATATTAGCCATAATCCTTTTTTTGGTCAGGATCCTTTGATGAATTTAAAGTTTTTATTAATAATAATGCAATTAAAAAATATTAATAAAAATGCTAATATTAATCAATTTATTTTTAATTTGATGAATATTAAAAAGTTAATGCAATATTTCTCATTTTCTTTTAGTTTAACGTGATCTACTAGAATGACTAAAATGAATTAAAAAAACATACTAACAAATTACTAAAACTTAGTTAAAATTAAAATGAAAACTGAAAATACAAAAATTAAAACATTAAAAAACAAGTTCAAAATAATAATGATAATAATAATAATAATAATTTAATAAAACTTTAATAGTGTCTCAGTGGTACTAATATAACACTGGTGTCATGTTAGTGTTTTTGCATATTGTTTGACATTTGCTGTTCTCGCAAATTTGAATACACTTCATGCACTCAAGCTGCATAGTAATGCTTTGTCCTTATGGGTTGTTTAATAAAAAAGCATCTGAATGTACCTGTTGGATGGGTCATTTAGCGCCAGGGCCAAATCCAGGACTGAACCGGGTAAAGGGGTCCAGGTTAGGATGTTCGGACAGCTCTTCCTTATCGATTCATTCAGATCTGCTGCGCTGTTCTTTGTGTTCGTCTCCTTTATGTACCTGTTAGTCATGTTCATATTTTATGTACCTGTTAGTCATGTGTTTTTAGCTGAATTTTATTTGACGAAAATACAGTAAAAACAGTGATATTGTGAAATATTATTACCATTTCAAAGTTTTCTATGTGAAAATATAGTAAAATGTAATTTATTGCTGTGATGCAAAGCTGTATTTTCAGCATCATTACTCCAGTCTTCAGTGTCACATGATCTTCAGAAATCATTCTAATATGCTGATTTGCTGCTCAAGAAACATTTCTGATTATTATCAATGTTGAAAACAGTGCTGCCCAATATTTTTGAGGAAACCAAGATACGCTACCATTTATTTACATAACACTTTTATTCAGCAAGGATGCATTAAATTGCTCAAAAGTGACAGTAAAGACATTCATAATGCTTCAAAAGATTTCTGTTTTTATCAGAAAAATGCTGTTCTTTTGAACTTTCTGTTCATCAAAGAATCCTGAAAAATCTGATGGTTTCCACACAAATATTGGGCAGCACGACTGTTTTCAACATTGATAATAATCAGAAATGTTTCTTGAGCAGCAAATCAGCATATTAGAATGATTTCTGAAGATCATGTGACACAGAAGACTGGAGTAATGATGCTGAAAATACAGCTTTGAATCACAGCAGGAAATTACAGTTTAAATATATCCACATAGAAAACAGCTATTTGAAATTGTAACAATATTTCACAGTATTACTGTTTTTACTGTATTTTTGATCAAATAAATGCAGCCTTGATGAGCAGAAGAGACTTTTTAAACACTGAAAGAATTTTTTTATTATTCCAAACTCTTGACCATAAATAACTCAGAGGTGAGCCAAGCCTTAAAGTCAACATGAACCCAGAATGGACCTGATTTATTCCAGCTGCAGGTTGGTGTTTAAACCTCAACGGTATCTGCTTTTGGTGTCACAACTCATCGCCGTCTGACTGTGTCCGTGAATGATGCTTGTTGTGGCTGTGTGTTTTCTATGTGAATATAGCGTAAAATGTCATTTATTCCTGTGATCAAAGCTGAATTTTCAGCATCATTACTCTAGTCTTCAATGTCACATGATCCTTCAGAAATCATTCTAATACGCTGATATGCTGCATTTCTGATTATGATCAATGTTGAAAACAGTCGTGCTGCCGAATATTGTTGTGGAAGCTGTGATACATTTTACTTTTCAGGGTTCTTTGATGAATAAAAAGTTAAAAAGAACAGCATTTATTAGTAATATAAATAACAATAATTATTATAATTAATAATAATGGAATTTAAATATTTGATTAATTGTTAAAAATAGCAACATTAATAAAATATATTTTATTTATAGTAAATAATTACTATAACAATGATACAATTAAAGATATCTCAATAATAACAACAATAATAATTTATATTATAATATCTGTAACACATTCCTAATATTTTTGTGGCAACTGTGATCTTTTTTTTTCAGTGTTCAGGACGTTCTGGCTTGTGAATGTTATTTCATGCCATCTGTAATGATGTTTTCAATGTGTTCCTGCATGTAGTAGTTAAATGTTAACTAGCTAGATGAGTTTCTGTGATAAAGCTTGTGGAGAGATGTGTGTTCACCTGTCAGAGGGATGAGCTTCAGTGAAGTATCCGGCAAACGGGCAGTAGATCTTGGGCTGCAGTGATTTCACCAGCTGTGTCTTATAGTTTAACAGTTTCTTCCTCTCGTTCTTGATGAAGTCTGCCTTCCAGCTTTCTGTCAGTAAAAAAAAAAACATTATTTGCATTAGAATGCATTGGGTTTTTTTTTGACTGTCCTGAATGGTTGCTTGTTCCCATAATGCACCTGTTTAAAGTGGCCTGCGTGACTCACCGGTGTATTTGCCGCCATGGAAGGTCATGGGGAAACCGGAGGCGCCGCCGGCAAAGTCGCTCATCATCACATCAACACCGTGAGGAAGACGTCCATTGTTCGGTCTGGTGCAGTCCACCGTATTCAGGATCATGTGACCTTGGAAGGTTGTTTTTGTTTAGAGTTTATCCAATCTTTTTAGCAGCATTGTGCATTTCTAAGGGGGTTTAGGCACTTAACTGAGTCCATAGTTTAACTTAATGTAAAACTACACTACTGTTGAAAAGTTTGGGGGAACTTTACTTTCACATTCATAAAATTTCCATAAAAACTTATACATGTTCAGCATTTTCAGCATCAGATCATCAACTAAACACACTTAAAGTTTAAATGTAGTTTTCCGACAACATAAAAGCTTGAGGGTTTAAAAATTTTCAAAGTAAAGAATTTGAGAAATATTAGTATTGTAACTTGTAGTGTAAAATATAACTATAATATTAATTGATACAATATTGACAAACATATATATCATTAGAATTAAAATAAAAGGTAATAAATAAAATACTAATATAAGTTAACAAGTAAGTTTTTTTTAGAGAAATTAATACTTTTATTCAATAAGGCTGCATTGCATTGATCAAAAGTGACACTAAAGGCATTTAAAATGTTACAAAAGATTTCTATTTAACATATATAATGCTGTTCTGTAAACTTTGTATTTGTCAAGGAATCAAATGTATCATGGTTTCCACAAAAATATAAAGCAGCATGACTGTTTTCGACTTTGATAATAATCAGAAATGTTTGTTGAGCAAATCAGCGTATTAGAATGATTTCTGAAGGATCATGTGACACTGAAGACTAATTATGCTGAAAATTCAGCTTTGATCATGGAAATAAATTTGATTTTACAATATTTCACATAGAAAACCGTTATTTTAAATTGTAATAATATTCCACATTATTACTCTATTTTTGGTCAAATAAATGCAGCCTTGGTGAGCAGAAGAAACTTCTTTCTAAATCGGTAGTATACTGCTTTCTTTTTTTTTTTTTTTTTGCTGCTTCTAAGAATGCAGCACAAGGTGGTTTTGTCGCCTTTGAACATGTTCAAACCACATTTCTGACGCTGCAAATTAACAGATGATACTTTCACACTCTTGAAATTATTGCTTTTTTTTGTTCACATGAACTTTGCCTGAGTGTCAAATGAACTGTCCTAGCAACTTTATTTACCTTAATCACATGTTGTACGTAAAGGCAGAAAAATGCAGCCAAATCTCTTTTTTTACTTCCCGCTCTGTTCTTATATTGTATTGTTGTTTGCATGTTAAGCTGTTTGCCCTCCTCAAACAGAGGCTGAACAGCAAAATGTCACGTAACACAGTCTAAATGAGCAGAAAAATACCTTTATACTCCACGATCAAGCAGGTGTCCATCTCAGGATGAACTCCGTCCATCAGAATCATAAACCGCAGGTGTTCATTGACCTTTTAAATAATAGAAAATCGTAAATCAAGAGAAGTAACACATGAAAAAGAGTAAAAGAAAAGAAAAAACGTACATTCTGCCACACACCGAACGGCACCACGTTGATGTTTGTTAAATTCACTCCACTCTTCTCCAGATACCTGCAATAATAATCATTACCCCAGAATAAAATAAATAAATGATGATCAGAAATTGATTGGTTTTCTTTGCAATTTAAATTTGAGGTCAGATTAATTATTAAATGAGTAAATTGGAATTAAAATTCCTCTAGTTCAAACACTTAGATGTAAAATAAGTACACTGAAAATACATTGGTTTTGAAACAATTTTCACTCTAAAATTGCTAGTTAATTTCACAAATAATTACAAAGAAATGGGAAGTAACACATTGAATTAAACGTTAAATTTTGAAGTAGAAAAACTGAAATATGTAAAACGTACTTCAGTAATCCCTATTTAAAACTTTGGGAAATTATTTTTTTATAGTGAGATTTTATAATGTAGCAAAACAATCGCGTGTTTACATTTCTCTGTTTTATTTTATTAACATACACACATCTGTTCCTCAAAATGGTTATATGCGAGATATGTTTTACTTGAATGTAATGTTTTTCACACTGATGTTTGGTCATTTGACCAAAGTAGTCTCAGTGCAAGTGGTACAATGGTCTCATTTCCACAGAAGCAGACTTAAGATTTCACAGTATAGGGATACTTTGGATGTGCACTTTCATTGGGTCTATGTCTATGACATCAACAGGGTGTTAATTCCCCAGATTTAATCCCAGTTGTAGTTTCACACCCCCATCAGCGGAATGTTGGTCTGAGTAAGAGTTATGGCAAAACACTCAAGGTGCTTCTGTGGCCAGATGAGCCCATATTCTCTAAAAAAGATGGTTCTTTAAAGGTTCTTTACATATAGAAATTTTTTTGGTTCCTGAAGAACCTTTCAATGAACAGTTCAAGAACCTTTTTTCTTTCAATGTGAAGAACGTTTTTTCACTATGAAGAGCCTTTTGTGGAATGGAAATGTTCCATGGATGTTAAAAATTCTTCATGTAAACTAAGTGCCAATATGGAATCTGTCAATATGGTTCTGAAATGGTTTTGTGTTAGAGTTTAGGGTTCTTTATTCCTGCCATTTTTTTTTTCAAATCTGTAACTGTCGAAGTCACCTCATTATAGTTAATAGTAATGTGACACTGGCAGTTACAGATTTTTCCCGCCATTTTGTTTTTAAATCTGTAACTGCCTCAGTCACCTCATTATAGTTAATAGTGATGTTGACATTGGCATTTACAGATTTTTCCCACCATTTTGTTTTCAAATCTGTAACTGCTGAAGTCATCTCATCATAGTTAATAGACCCTTTTTCTGTTAGTAAACATTGTGACGTTTTTCTGTGGGCGGAGCTTAGCTGGAGGCAGAAAGATTCCACTGACCGCTTCACTAACGCTAGCTATGAAGTCTGTTTAGCTTGTTTTTTAATAATAACTGGAGAAATTCCGATTTTACTTGCATATGTAAGGTATAGATGCACTGTCCAGGACCGCGATTGTTATTTGAAAAGGTTAACTTTAACGGACGAAACTAGATTGGCCGACCATATGGCAGCTTTACTCAAAGGATGGATGATCTGACAGGATTCCCTTCAGTTGAGTGACTCATATCTAACGTGTATTGTTAAGACAAACTCACAGTGTCTATCTAGTCATGAAGATGTATATATATTTCAATTTCAGCAGGCAACTATTTTTACAGCTACATTATTATGCCAAGCCACAATTAATCACAACAATGTATATACAATTACATATGATTAAGCATATAAATCGTCAGTTTGTTGTTTTACACACATGCACACAGACATTATTTCATACACGACATAGTGAGATGCATAAGAAATCTTTAGACGCACTCATAACAACAAAAAACAATAATTTATTTGACCTTTTCTGATAAGAAGTGTGCGCTGCAAACGCGAGCATTTTTGACGATAGTTTCTGTCCAGTCCGCTCGTTTTATCTCGTTTCACCACAGCTGTCGTCGTTTTTTTTGTCTGGCAGTGGCAGCAGGTATGCCTTAAAATTTCAAATTGGAGCCTCTACTACATCGATTCGGGCACCCAACATCACAACAAGATGATATTTTAAGCTCCTTGTGTAGCCGAATCTGCGCTGGTTTGAATGGGCTGCCTCCAGTTTTTGATTTGTTTTGCCTCCAGCTAGCGCTGTGACGTAATTGTGACGTCGGCCCTAAAAGGGTCTATAGTGAGGTGACGTTAGCAGTTACAGATTTTTCCCGCCGTTTTGTTTTTAAATCTGTAACTGCCTCAGTCACCTCATTATAGTTAATAGTGATGTGACACTGGCAGTTACAGATTTTTCCCGCCATTTTGTTTTCAAATCTGTAACTGCTGAAGTCACCTCATCATAGTTAATAGTGAGGTGACATTAGCAGTTACAGATTTTTCCCACCATTTTGTTTTCAAATCTGTAACTGCTGAAGTCACCTCATCATAGTTAATAGTGAGGTGATGTTAGCAGTGACGGATTTTTCCCATCGTTTTGTTTTTCAAATCTGTAACTACCAAAGTGACCTCATCATAGTTAATAGTGAGGTGACGTTAGCAGTTACAGATTTTTCCCGCCATTTTGTTTTCAAATCTCTAACTGCCAAAGCCACCTCCTTATATTTAATTATAAGGTGGCATTGGCAGTTACCGATCTGAAAAGCAGAAAGGCAGGAAAAATCTACGTTAAAAAACCCTAAACTCTGGAGATCAACCATCCAGCTACACATACTGTCAACACTCTCTCAACAGGTAAATTTCTTTTTTAAAATGTCTATACATTTACACATTCAAATTGTATGTAACTAGTTTCCTACCAACCATGTCTTTCTCATTGTAGTTTATGTAAGTGTGAGCAGCTCTGTTCAGCTGAGGATAATCTTTTCCACTAAGTAAGTAACAGAGAGATTGGATTTATAATTGTATTCCATACACTGAATCTTTCCAATGTCGGATATGCATCTTTTGCTCTTAGATTTATCTTTGAGAATTTGGCGTTTTGTATTGATTCTGGGTTTATGATGTAATTGGCATACTACCTGTTTTTCAATTACCAGAGTAATCATTACCCCAGAATAACATAAATAAGTGATGATCCGAAAGCAATTGTTTTTCTTTGAATCTAAGTCTGAGGTCACATAAAATTGGAGTCAGATTAATTATTAAAATAAGTAAATTGGAAACAAAATAGTTAGAAGTGTGATAGACATAAGATCAGCTCAATTTAATATCGCTGTTTCAATTTTATTTCGATTAGGTGTGCGTCTTCATTTGTTTAATTGGTAACACTTTACTTAAAACTTTTATGTATAATGCATTATAAAAGTAGTTTTAATGCAGTAATTATGCCTTGTAATGCACCTTATAAAACATTGTACAATCTCATGAATAATTGTAACCACACTTAATACATTATAACACTTATCAATTCATTGTTACACTATGCATTTTAAATTTAGTTATAATTATTTATGACAAGATATAATGTATTACAACACACATTATGAATAATTATAATATATTATACCCTTTAATAACCCTTTATAATGCATTATACATAAAGGCTTTAAGTAAAGTGTTACCATTTATGTTGCAAACTCTTTTCTAGACTTCAGTCTCACCAAAACACCGGCCTTGAAGTGTCTCCAACGTAAATGGGAATATCTGGACACTTCTTGGAAAGAAGTTGCAAAGTTGGGTAGCTAATAGAAAAAAAGTGCAAAGTTACATTCAAAATGTACGGTTTTGTGGCATAATACAATACAATGCAACACAATACAATATAATATGGTGGATCAGACACTAACCTCAGGTGATCTGAATGCATGTGGCTGATGTAAATGAGATCGGCCTGACTGAGTCTGTCCATGGCATCAGATGGAGGTTCATGAAGGAGCCACCAGCCCCTCGCAAACGCTGGTCCTGTGAGCCACGGGTCGAACATCATCCGCTTGTTCCCCGCCTTCAGCTCCATACATGCATGTGTGATGTACGTCAACTGAAATGCACAGGATTCTTTGATGAATAGGACGTTCAAAACAGCATTTATTTGACAAAGAATTCTTTTGTGACAATATAAATGTCACTCTTGACAATTTAATGCATTGTTGATGAAAAAAAAAGTGCATCAGTGACATCAGCTGCATATTGATTGCCCTTTGGCATTTTATTACAACTTGGACAGATATTAAAGGAAAGTTCCAGATTGTAAATCAAACTTTAAACCGCTGTTGCCATTTTTTTTTTAAAATTATTTTAGCAAAGGAATCAAATGGTACAAGGTGCGGTGTATTTACATGGGTGTGGATGTGTGAAGAGAAATATAAAGTAATGAGTCAACAATGGCATCCATTGCTTCAAGCAGTTTGTTTACATCAGACGTGATGAGATATGTGACCCTGGACCACAAAACCAGTCTTAAGTGTCAATTTTTTGAAATTGAGATTTCTACATCATCTGAAAGCTTAACAAATAAGCTTTCCATTGATGTATGGTTTGTTAGGATAGGACAATATTTGCCCGAGATTCAACTATTTGAAAATCTGGAATCTGAGGGTGCAAAAAAATCAAAATATTGAGAGAATCGCCTTTAAAGTTGTCCAAATTAAGTTCTTAGCAATGCATATTACTAATCAAAAATTAAGTTTTGATATATTTATGGTAAGAAATTTACTAAATATCTTCATGGAACATGATCTTTACTTAATGTCCTAATGATTTTTGGCATAAAAGAAAAATCGATAATTTTGACCCATGCAGTGTATTTTTGGCTATTGCTACAAATATACCCCAGCGACTTAAGACTGGTTTTGTGGTCCAGGGTCACATATATGGTCTGTTTTGAGCATATTTGCACTAAAACAAGTCAAATTAACATGGGTCAGCTCAAATCATTTAACTTTAACACAGACTTGAGCAGAAGCTTCATTTTTGTTCTCATTATTGCTGTGTAGGAGCAATGATTGAGATATTAATGAGATTTCATTTGGGTGTGGTGGTGAAAGCGCTATTATTAATAAAGGGCTGAATGCTCTTGTCAGGGCGGATCATTGTCATGTACTGTCATCTCTCCGGCATGTAGCTCTTGTGCTTCTCTGGGCTCTGCGGTCCAGGGGTCTGGAGGGTTCAACTCCACCAGCTCTAAACTGCCGTCAGTGTCTGACAGCACTGCCTCTACACATACAAACACAGTAGACAGTAACTCACCATTCGCTTCCAACACCTATATACAATTAACATACATCTATATTATGAATACATATTATTGCTATATTAGCTGCAATTAAAATATCAAATGTCATAGTTTTTTTTTTTTTACAGTGTTGCCACAGAAGTACCGTTTTTGCTTCCCCAAAGGACCTTTCAATGAACGTGTCTTATTTTTTTGTCCATTATTTCTTAGCGTAAAGAACATTTTAGAATTCTAAAGAATCTTTTGAATCACTTTGTGCAATGGAAAGTTTTCTTTTAGAACCATCAATGCTAATAAAGAACCTTTTCTTTATTTTCAAGAGTGTATGAAATTGTTTTCAGTGCTCTCTTTTTAAATAACAGTGATATTACCGAGTTCATCTTGCATGAAGCTGTCTGGAGGATTGACATACTCCATTGTGGCCACGTTAAGTTTCCAGTAGTGTTTGGTGCAGCGCACTGTTCTGTTACACAAACGCACAAGTGCATATATTTAGTGATTTGTAATATTTCTTTTTTTTTAAATACAGTTAAAACAGTAATATTGTTAAATGTTTTTACAATTCAAAATAGCTGTTTTCTAATATATTGTAAAATGTATTATTCCTGCGATGCAAAGCTGAATTTTCAGCATCATTCTTCCAGTCTTCAGTGTCACATGATCCTTCAGAAATCATTCTAATAATGATATGCTGATTTCCTGCTCAAAAAACATTTCTGATCGTTATCAATGTTTAATAGTGTCGTGCTGCTACATATTTTCATGGAAACCGTGATGCATTGTTTTCAGGATTCTTTGATGACTAGAAAGTAAAAAAGAATGGAATTTCTTTGAAATAGAAATCTTTTGTAACATGCCTAAATATGCCCACTTCGTCAGGGTTCTGTCACTTACGTCTGGTTTCTTCTTGGTTTTGTGACAGATCCCTGATAGTCATGTATAGTCTCGTGTTTTTGTGAGCGTACGGTTTTGGGGTGCGCTCTCTAGTCTGCATGTCGCAGGTACGGAGCGTGTTTTGTCTTTGCACATTCTCTCACCTTCTTGCTAAGCTGTTATTTGTTCATTTTCTCCACCTTGTTTGCTTCCCTATTTGTTCTACCTGTGTTCTCAGTCCTGTGTCGGATCATTGTGAAATGTTCCCTTCGTGTGTTGAGTTTATGCAGGGCTGTACGTTAACTTTTTTTGCACATAGCACTGGTGCTACAGAGGTTGAAAGTTTTGTAGCACAGGCCAAACATTTGTAGCACAAGTATAAAATGTCTGTTATCATGTCTGAAAACAAACACAAGTAATGGAGCTCATCACTTAAACAGGCATTGATGTTCCATACAGAGCACAAAAAAATACAAACCATCACAACAATTGTTTTTAAACAAAAAATTTTTCTTTATTTGCTAAAAATGGAGGACTTCAGAAACACCTCTTACACCTCAACATTACACATCAAAGTAGAACAGATGTGTGGGCAGACATCACTAAATAAAGACTCTAAATAAAACATTTATCTATTTAGTTGCTACCCAAACAAGAGCTGTTGGTCAGCATCGAAAATTAACCAAGGAAAATAATTTTTCCACTCAGGCCCGAAATCACTAGGCTATATAAGTATTTTTTAAAGCAACTGTATTAAAGTTCATCAGTCAAGAGCAGTGTGTGATTTTTCTCTGTGTTTTGTTGTTTTATTAACATTAAAGAGATAGTTCACACAAAAATTAAAATTCTGCCATCTGTCTGTTAATTCTGTCATAGTGTTTTATTTTTCTACCATCACTTACTTTCAAATTGTTTTACACCTGAAATAGTTTCTTTCTTCTGTTGAACATAAATGTCGTTTTGAAGAATGTGGGAAACCAAACAGTCTCTGGTCCCCAGTAATTTCCATAATATTTTTCCCTACTATCAAAGTCAATGAGGACCAGCTACTGTTTGGTTACCCAATTTCTTCAAAATATCTTCTTTTGTGTTCACCACAAGAAAGAAATTAATATAGGTTTGGGACAACATGTGAGTGAAATAATGACAGATATTTCATTTCTGGGTGAACTATTCCTTTAATGACAAGCGGCAGCATATTTCTGTCGCTTTTCTCTCTCAGCTGTTTACTTTCATTTTAGACATAACCAACTGTGTTTATATGTAAATCTTGTGTGTTCTTGACCGTATTACTTATCAGGCGCTGTTTTAGTGTGTTCCTCAGAAAAAGCGGACGTCAGAACAGCGCATGAATGAAACGTTTAACTAACACGTAAGGCTTTAAGGAAGATGAGATGCAAATAATGTACTTTTGTGACTGCGCATAAGTGCAGTGTCCCGTGAGTGCAACTGTACCGCTGAGATAACATCTGATGTGAATGCACGTGGTGTTGTACAGTATATTGAGACGGAGGTGCCAGAACTGCAGATGATGTGCGCTGTACTTTTTTTTTTCAACAGCAGATCGTGGAGACATATTAATCGTCCACGATCAAAAAACGTCATATCTCACACCAACTACCAAGTATAATCAATCTCACACACAGAAGCACAACGAAATCACTTCACACTATTAAGCGGCTGTGAACATGCAAAACTGTATCGCACGTGTGCTACAGTGGTAAATTTATTCATCGCACAGGCCAGTTTTTTCGTAGCACGTGCGACATATGTGTCGCACTGTACAGCCCTGATTTATGGCACGCAAACTTTGGAGAAAAAAATTGAAAAGTGCTGTTTCCACATTTTTGAATGGTCACCATTTGCATATAATGCAACAAAGATTGCTAAAGTCAGCAGATTTTACTAACAGACCTACCAATCTCTGTGTAAAAGTAACATTATGATGCTGAAGTCATTTTTAACCCCCTGTAATTTAACTCTGAATCTCAGGTGAAAACTGACCTTTTGATCCCCCTCTACAAAATAGTGGATTACTCCGTAAATATACATCCGTGACATTTAATATTTTGGCTTTCATCACTATACATGTCTGTCTATCTTGTTTCTTCAGGAAAAAAAAAAAAAATTAGCAAAATCAAAAATTTGAGCTGGGGAAGTTTTTGAAATTTTGGTTGATTTGACACAGAATGACCCAGCAGTCTAATATTCCTGCTGTCTGTCATTCATGTTAATCAAACAACAAAAGAGAGAGAATCTCTAAATCACTTTTGTCACTTAAATAAAAATATATATTTAATAATATGCAGTGTTTTTATACATTTGACATTTTATACATTTTTTATACATTACATCATGTCTTATTTATTTGTTCTACTGTAGGTTTTTTTTTTTTTTGTCCTATTGCCCTATTCCTTGTAATTAGTTTCTTAGGCCCCGTTTTCACTAGTGCATTTTCGTTTTAAAACGGTGTTTTAGAATGAAAACGATCAACGTTTACACTGGCGTTTCCGAAACGATCTGGGTCATTCTTCAATTGCGGTGGCAAGTGGTGTCCCTCTACTTTACAACAGTTGAAATAAACTTTAAATACCAATAAATTATAAAATGTTTGCTTGTTTGTATTCTGTAGGGTAAACACAATTTGTGCACTATTAATAGTTACATTTTTGTTTTAAAATACATATTTAATTGAGTTTGAGAGATTGCATTTGTAACAAAATATG
>JAFVLL020018712.1:36575-57266 GCA_021397915.2 Tor tambroides | reverse complement strand
TGCTCTGCATTTAACCCATCCAAGTGCACACACACAGTAGTGAACACACACCCAGAGCAGTGGGCAGCCAATGCTGCGGTGCCCGGGGAGCAGTTTGGGGACCGGTGCCTTGCTCAAGGGTCTCACCTCAGTCATGGTATTGAGGGTGGAGAGAGCGCTGATTATTCACTCCCCCCACCTACAATCCCTGCCGGACCTGAGACTCAAACCCGCGACCTTCGGGTTACAAGTCCAACTCTCTATTCATTAGGCCACGACTGCCCTTAGAAGCACACAGTTCCCTAGAATATCATTATATGCTTATTAAATATTAAGATATATAGCCATGGAAATTACTAAAGTAGTCAAACCTGTTCATTAGAAGGGGGCGACCCAATACTTTTGGCAATATAGTGTATATAGGTGTGTGTGTGTGTGTGACCCTGGCCCACATAACCAGTCATAAGTGTCAGTATTTCAAAATTGAGATTAAGACTTCATCTGAAAGCAGCTTTCCATTGATAAGCTTTCCATTGATGTATGGTTTGTTAGGATCGGACAATATTTAGCTGAGATAAAACTATTTGAAAATCTGGAATCTGAGGGTGCAAAAAAATCAAAATATTGTTCTTAGTCCTTAGCAATGCATATTACTAATCAAAAATGAAGTTTTGATATATTTACGGTAAGAAATTTATAAAACATCTTCATGGAACGTGATCTTTACTTAATATCCTGATGATTTTTGGCATAAAAGAAAAATCTATAATTTTGACCCATACAATATATTTTTGGCTATTGCTACAAATTATATATATATATATATATTAGTAATAATTTATTGTGCCCTTCATGATTCAAAAAGTATTCATTAAAAAAAAATCTTTAACATGGTATTGTAATTAAATTTCATTTCACTTAGAAACCCACTACATACATGAAGTGGTTTCATGTTGACTTTATCGATTTTACTTACAATGTGTTCCTGGATTCCATAGTTAAACGTTGACTAGACGAGTTTCTGTGATAAGGCTTATCGAGGGATGTGTGTTCACCTGTCAGAGGGATGCGCTTCAGTGAAGTATCCGGCAAAAGGGCAGTAGATCTTGGGCTGCAGTGATTTCACCAGCTGCGTCTTATAGTTTAACAGCTTCTTCCTCTCGTTCTTGATGAAATCTGCCTTCCAGCTCTCTGTCAGTAAAAAGAGTTTGCATTAGAATGCATTGTTTTTCTGTCATGTCTTGACTGTGCTGAATGGTCGCCTGTTCCCATAATGCACCGGTTTAAAGCGGCATGCGTGACTTACCGGTGTACTTGCCTCCGTGGAAGGTCATGGGGAAACCAGAGGCGCCGCCGGCAAAGTCGCTCATCATCACATCAACACCGTGAGGAAGATGTCCATTGTTTGGTCTGGTGCAGTCCACCGTATTCAGGATCATGTGACCTTGGAAGGTTTTCGTTTGAGTTTATGCAGTCTTTTTAGCAGCATTGTACATTTCTAAAGGGGTTTAGGCATTTAACCAAGTCCATAATTTCATTGTGTCAGCATTATCTTAATGTAAAACTACACTATACAATTCAAAAGTTTGTGGGAACTTTACTTTCACATTCATAAAATTTCCAACTTTTATACATTTTCAGCATTTTACCGGATCATCAACTAAACACACACTTAAAAGTTAAAGTGTGCTTTTCATATTCATCATTGATCAAAAGTGAAACTATTTAAAATGTTACAAAATACTTCTATTTCTAATAAATGCTGTTCTTTTGAACTTTCTATTCATAAAGGAATCAAATGCATCAGAGTTTCCACAAAAGTATGAAGCAGCAAAGCTGTTTTCAACATATTAATCTGATAATGTCAATAATAATAAATGTTTATTGAGCAGCAAATCAGCATATTTGAATGATTTCTGAAGGATCATGTGACACTGAAGACTGGAGTAATAATGCTGAAAATTCAGCTTTTCATCACAGGAATAAATAACCTTTTACAATATATTTACATAGAAAACAGTTATTTTAAATTCTAATAATATTCCACATTTTTACTGTATTTTTCATCAAATAAATGCAGCCTTGATGAGAAGAAGAGACATTTCTAAATGATTGAAAAACCTTTTGAACGGTAGCATAATTCATTTTTTGCTTTTTGTTTCTGTTAATAATAGGAATGCAACACAAAGTGGTTTTGTTGGCTTTGAAACTGTTCAAACCACATTTCTGATGCTGCAAACTACAGTGCTTTCACACTCTTGAAATTATTGCTTTGTTTGTTCACAAAACTTTGCCTGAAGTCTGTTCTTATACATATCAAATTAAATATCCTGGTGCCTTTATATGGCTACCTTAATCATATGTTGTACATAAAGCAATGCAGCCAAACCGCTTTGTTTCCATGTAAAGCTGTTTGCCATTTCTCAAACGCTGAACAGCAAAATATCACGCAACACTGTCTAAACGAGCAGCAAAATACCTTTATACTCCACGATCAAGCAGGTGTCCATCTCAGGATGAACTCCGTCCATCAGAATCATAAATCGCAGGTGTTCATCCACCTTTCCAATAATAGCAAAGCCAAAATGAAAAAATAAGACATGAAAAAGAGGAAAAGAAAAGAAAAAAAACAAAACCGTACATTCTGCCACACGCCGAATGGCACCACGTTGATGTTTGTTAAATTCACTCCACTTTTCTCCAGATACCTGCAACAAAAACAATATTCCTCTAGTTCAAACCCTTAAATACATAGAAAAAACGCATTGGTTTTGAAAATTGCCAGTAAATTTCACAAATAATCACAAAGAAACAGGAAGTAACACACTGAATTAAATGTAACATTTTAAAGTAGAAAGAAACTGAAATATAATGTATTTTTCCCGCCATTTTGTTTTCAAATCTGTAACTTTCAAAGTCACTTCATAGTAATATGACACTGGCAGTTACAGATTTTTCCCGCCGTTTTTGTTTTTAAATCTTTAACTGCCGAGGTCACCTCCTTATAGTTAATAGTGAGGTGACATTGGCAGTTACATATTTGAAATACAAAAAGGCGGGAAAAATCGATGTTAAAAAACCTTCCAACAACACATACTGTCAGCACACTCTCAACTGTGTGCAGTTTATTTACAACGTGAAATCCAAAATCCAAACATAATCCAAACAGACTTGACTTGACATGAAACAGACTTGGCTTGAAACAGACTTGACATGGCATGAACAGACTAGACTCACCGACAGCAGGTTACAACGTTAATACACGACAAAGCACAAATGCAAGAACTAGCAAACTTATAGCAAACTATGAGGGTCACATGACAAGAAACAACCAATGGGAACCAAGACACATGACTTAGACAACCAATCAGAACATGACACAAAGAACAAGAGAACCAATAGCATGAAGACATGAGGGCAAGGGAAGCATGACACAAACAGGAACCATAACTAAACTTCAAAATAAAAGACATGAAAACAAGAACATGAACCAAAACCCAAAACAGACCTTACATCAACAAGTAAATTTCTTTATTAAAATGCCTATAAATTTTCACTTTCAAATTGTAACTGGTTTCCTATCACACTTTAAAAAATAAGTGTAATTTCAACTGTAAAATTTTGTAAAAACGCTACGGAAAAAAACTGTTAATAGGTTAACAGTAAGTTCCCGTACTATATACAGGGAAAAACTGTAAAAAACATTTAATGTAATTTTACAGTAAAATGCTCTTAATTGAACAGCTTTTAGAAGTAAATAGAACAAATCAATGTATAATTTACAGTCAAAAACAGTAAACTGATATTCCCAGAATTCCCTGCGTGAAACTCCACATTTGAAAGTATTTTGCTTAAATAATCATGTTTTTAATTATTTTTGTTATCAGTTATGTACATTTGGGCTTTGTTACATCTTCTGTTGTTTAATGAATGTTTATTGCATTATTTAAGTATCGTGTGTTAGCATGATGGTGTTTTGTGTTTGCATGAATGACTCTGTGCACCTTCTATACACTGTAAAAAAAAATTCGTAAAATTTACGGTAAAAAACTGGCAGCTGTGGTTGCTGGATTTCTACCGTAAAAAATACAGTAACAACGTTTTAGGTTTTATGGTTTTAACTTAAATTTACAGTTAAATACCGTCATTTCTTTAACTGATATAATGTTAATATACCAACCTATTAAAGTACTGAAATCTGTTTTGTACCTTTGAAATACACTGATAACCACCAAATGCAGGTGGTGATGAGAAAGTCACATGATGAACCAAAGCCCATCACAAGCAGCTTTTAAATAATAACATATATAGAAGATGCACAGTGTCATTCACACAAGCACTAAACACCATCATGGTGAGACTCATTAAACTTAAATATACTATAAACATTAATTTAACAACATTAGATGTAACATACAACCCTAATAAACATAACTGATAAGAAGAAAGATAGTTATTTCAAAGAAAAAACATCAAATTCAAACAGAATTTGAAATGCAACGCAGGGAATTCTGGGAACGTCAGTTTACGGTTTTTCCCTGTAAATTTTACAGGAACTTACCGTTAACCATTTAACAGGTTTTTGCTGCAGGATTTTCACAGTTTTTTACCGTTAAAATCACGATCATTTTTTACAGTGATTAGTATATACTTCTGCTTGTGGCGAAGCTACTTGTGATGAGCTTTGATTCTTCATGTGGCTTTCTCTTTTACCTCCTGCATTATTATGCTGGTTGTCAGTATGTTAAAGGTACAAAACAGATTTTAATAGCATTGTACGTTGTTGAATTTACTAGTATACATTCAAATGTTCTAGTTTGTAAATTACAGTTTTATACTGTAGAATTTACAGTTATTGGCCATAAGTGAGTTTACAGATTTTCTGTATTTTTTACAAAATTATTCTGGCAATCACTTTTTTTTTTACAGTGGCATGTCTTTTATCGTTTTAGATTATGTAAGTGTGAGCAGCTCTGATCAGCTGAAGAAAACCTTTCCCACTAAGTAAGTAACAGAGATATTGGATTTATGATTGTATTCCATACACGGAATCTTTTCAGTGTCAGATATGCATCTTTTGCTCTTAGATTTATCGGTTACACTTTGTTCTCCTTGTTACAGTGTAGCAATTATACATTTGAGTACAGAGTAATATTAATTTACTACATGTACTTAATATATGGTCATGATTAGGGTTTGTCTTAGGGTGTAAGTGAGTGTAATTATGCATAACTTATTGTTATTATAATAGTAAGTACATGTAACGTGTAACAAGAACACCTTAAAATAAAGTGTTACCAATTTGTCTTTGAGAATTTGGCATTTTGTGTTGATTGTGTTTGAGTTGATTGTGCATACGACCTGTTTTTGAATTACCAGAATAATACTAGTTTGAAGTTTGATAGCCATAACATCAGCTCAATTTAATATCGCTATTTCACTTTTACTTCGATTAAGTCTTCATTCGATTATTTTAATGTTGCAAACTCTCCTCTAGACTTCAGTCTCACCAAAACACCGGCCGTGAAGTGTCTCCAACGTAAATGGGAATATCTGGGCGCTTCTTAGAAAGACGTTGCAAAGTTGGGTAGCTAGTAGAAAAAAAAGTACATTTACAATGTACGGTTTTGTGGCGTAATAGAGTACAATTCAACACAATGCAATACAATATAATGTAGTGGATCAGACTCTAACCTCAGGTGATCTGAATGCATGTGGCTGATGTAAATGAGATCGGCCTGACTGAGTCTGTCCATGGCATCAGACGGAGGTTCGTGAAGGAGCCACCAGCCCCTCGCAAACGCTGGTCCTGTGAGCCACGGGTCGAACATCATCCGCTTGTTCCCCGCTTTCAGCTCCATACATGCATGTGTGATGTACGTCAGCTGAAATGCACAGGATTCTTTGATGAATAGGATGTTCAAAGCAGCAGAAATCTTTTCTAACATTATAAATGCCCCTCTTGACAATATAATGCATCATTGATGAATAAAAATCTTGTGCATCATTGTGCATCAATGTTGGGAAGGTTACTCTGGAAATGTAATGGGTTACAGATTGCAAGTTACCCTATCTGAAATGTAATAAGTAGTTTAACAATTTCAGTTACTTTATTAAAGTAATGTAACGGATGTTTCAAACATGTAAACCAGGCAGGTTTAGAACTCAACACTGATTACGGTCACTTTCCAAACCCTTCATCACTTCAATTAAGATTATAATATTTTAATTTGAAAGCACAGACACCACAAAATCAGGCTTACTTTGAGATCATTCTGAGGTTGAATACAGATTCAAAACCAAAACAAGAAATAGTTTAGTAGCTGATATTCTTTTTGAAATCAAATCTTTGTGTAGCTATGACAGGAAACACTGGCATCTATCAATGCCTTGGGAGAAACAACAACAAAAAAACAAACAAACAGTTAATCTAAATAATAAAGCATTTCACATTTTAGAGCAGTCACTGCAATTTATGAAAGAAATCAACTAAATCTGTATGTTGGTGTGTGTGAATTTTTTTTAGACGTAACCCCCTTTGCAATCGTTAACATTTTCATAAATAACTAATTTTATTACACATTTTTTCTCAGCAACTGTAACCGATTATAATTACATTTATTTTAGTTACATGAAACTAGTTACTTCCCAACACTGTCAGTGATGTCATCTGCATATTGATTGTCCTTTTGCATTTTATTACAGTTGGTCAAATATTAAAGGCTTGTTCCGGGTTGTAAATCAAACTTTAAACGGTTGCTGTCTTTTTTTTTTTTCTTTCTTTTGAACAGAAAGGAATCAAATGATACAAGGTGCAGTGTATTTATATGGGTGTGGATGTGTGAAGAGAAATATAAAGTAATCAGTCAACAATGGCATACATTGCTTCAAGGCTTTTTCAAGCAGTTTGTTTACATCAGAGACATGCTGAGATACGTGGTCTGTTTTGTGCAATACCGTAATCTCTCCGGCATGCAGCTCCTGTGCTTCTCTGGGTTCTGCGGTCCAGGGGTCTGGAGGATTCAACTCCACCAGCTCTAAACTGCCGTCAGTATCTGACAGCACTGCCTCTACACACACAAACACAGTACGACAATAACACAGCATTCAATTCCAACAAATTAATATCCATCTATATTATGAATTCATATTATTTATGTATTAGCTGCAATTAAAATGACACCAAATGTTATTAAGATAAGGGTTTCAAGGTTTTTTTTTTTTTTTTTTTACAATGTTGCCATAGAAGAGCCATTTTTGCTTCACCAAAAAAACTTTCAGTGAATGTGTCTTAATTTTTTTCTTAATTTCTTAGCGTATAGAACATTTTGGAATTCTAAAGAAGCTTTTTTCCGCTATAACAAACCTTTTGTGCAATGAAAAGGTTCTGTGGATGTTAAAGACTCTTTATAGAACCAGCAATGCCAATAAAGAACATTTACTGTATTTTCAGGAGTGTATGAAATTTTGACTGCACTCTTTTGAAATAACAGTGATATTATTACCGAGTTCGTCTTGCATGAAGCTGTCTGGAGGGTTGACGTACTCCATAGTGGCCACGTTAAGTTTCCAGTAGTGTTTGGTGCAGCGCACTGTTCTGTTACACAAACACACAAGCGCACATATTTCATTATTCGTAATAAAGTGTTTCGTAAGTGTTTTTGAAAACGTCTCTTTTGCTCACTGCATTTATTTCATCAAAAATAGTTAAAACAGTAATATTGATAAATCTTTTTAAAATTCAGTATAGCTGTTTTCTAAAACATTTTAAAATGGAATTTAGTCCTGTGATGCAAAGCTGAATTTTTTTTAGCTTCCTTACTCCAGTCTTCATTGTCACATGATCTTTCAGAAATCGGTCTAATATGCTGATTTGCTGCTCAAAAAACCTTTCTGATTATTATCAATGTTTAATACAGTCATGCTGCTTCATATGTTTGTGGAAACCATGATACATTAGTTTTCAGGATTCTTTGATTAATAGAAAGTTAAAAAGAATGGAATTTCTTTGAAGTAGACATTATGTCTTAACTGTCACTTTGTCAGGATTCTGTCACTTCGGTCTGGTTTTGTGACAGGTCTCTGACACTCTGTACTCACATACAGTTTTGGGTGGACTCAAGCCGTGCGCTGTAGTCTGCATGTTGCAGGTTTGGAGCATGATCTTCAGATCCCAGTTTACCTGTCGGGTTTTGGGTTCAGTCTGGGGTTCCAGACATTCATGCTCCATTTATGGCTTTGCTGTGAGCACACATGTTCTCTCACTTCCTTGTTAGCCCATTATTGATTTGTTTTCTCCACCCGTACTTCCTCGCTACCCTCCTTGTTTGCTTCTTTATTTGTTCTACCTGTGTTCTCAGTCCTGTGTCGTATCATTGCCAAATATTCCCTTTGTGTGTTGTCTGTGTGCCTTGTCTGTTCCCACCATGCTCTGCCTAGTCCAGACGCCAGTTGTGTTTTCCCTCCACTGGATAGTTTTTATTTGTTTCGGTGGTTTTTGATCATTAAAATAAAGCACATTGAACAAAACCTAACAGAACAATCCAACAAGAACGAGTCCCCACCTGGAATTTGTTCATGACCGTTGCAGCACTCCATGAGGATGTGAAGTGCATTGCTGCTTCTCTAGCGAACTCCATCTATTTCTTGTCTTGCCTTAGCAAGTACAGGTGAAGGAGGGTCCGTGGTGCTCCCCCAAGACCGGTGATCCTGAATCCAGCAGTCCTAGAGGACCTGACTCTGGTGGTCCCAAATTCAGTGGTCCTGGACAATCCAACTCTGGTGGACTTTGATCCAGTGGTCCTGGAGGACCCGAGTCTACACTTTTAAAAATAGAGGTGCTTCACGATGCCATAGAAGAACCTTTTTTGTTTAAATGGTTCCAAAGAACCTTTAACATCTGAAGAACCTTTCTGTTTCACAAAAGGTTCTTTGTGGCTAAAGAAGGTTCTTCAGATTATAAAAAGGTAAGAAAGAGATGGTTCTTTAAAGAACCTTTGACTGAATGGTTCACCTTTATTTTTAAGAGAGTAGTGGTCCTGGAAGAATTCAGTCCTCTTCAACCCATGGGGACTCCAGAGTCAGAGGATGATTGAAGTGGCATGAAGTGAAGTGAAGTATGGTGTCCCATGCTCAGAATTTGTGCTCTGCATTTACCCATCCAAGTGCACACACACACACACACACACACACACATGGATTGTCACCCACTGGTCATTCACTCCAACCTGTGACCTTTAGGTTACAAGTCCAACTCTCTAACCATTAGGCCATGTGATGGTGTGAATGGCTTGCCTCTGAGTGTCTCTGCCGTCGATAAAATGTTTATTGATTTTTTTCTTTTTTTTTTTTGTGCATTTGGCCATTTTGCTGCTTGGGCTGCTTATCGCCTGTTCTGAAAGCATCATCCTCGCTTCTTAGCAGCCCAGAAACCTCTTTGTGTAAGCTCTGGCAGATGTTCCCTTGGCGTGTTGCCTGTTCCTTCTCTGCCCTTCCCTGTCCCACTGCCAGTTGTGTTTTCCCCCCATGAGGCAGTTCTTGTTTGTTTTGTTTTCTTTTATCATTTAAGGAAGCCCACTGAGTCCTGCGTTTGAGTCCTTGCTCATCCCATAAAACCTGACACACTTTTGATTCATTTTACTGCATCCTTGCTGAATAAAAGTACTCATTTCTTCATACTTGTGGTATATAATGGTAACCATGAAAATATGAACCAGCACAACTATTTTCAACATTGATAATAATCAGAAATGTATCTTGAATCAGCATATTAGAATGACTTCTGAAGGATCATGTGACACTGAAGACTGGAGTAAGAGAGATTTACTAAAGTTTAAAAGACTTCCTTCAAAAACATAAAAAAGAAAAAAAATCTATACAGTGTGGGCATAATTATTAGGCACGTTAATATTCTGATCATATTTTTTTTCCAAGCACGTTACCAATTCCAAACCACATCAATCTCAAAAACCACTATTAATTTTGTATTTAATCATTTATAAGTGATATATAATTGTCCATGAAGGTTGGAAGTGAAAAACTCCTTGTATTCAGGTGTGCAGAATTATTAGGCATGTTTTCTTTTAAAGAGAAAATGAGCCAAAAAATGTATACATTTGCCTTTTACCCAAGTGAACTTGAGCTATTTTTATGAAGAGTATCATCTGGTGAACAGTGTTCCCTTTTTATTTTTCCCCTTTTGATTCACCCACCTGCCGTCCATGTCTTCTATGTCTTTAATGAAGAGTCCACCCTGGTGTTTGCACTGGTTCACACACGCTCGTATTTTGTCTTTGCCTTTGTAAATGATATAACATTTGCCATCCTCTGAGTTTTTCTTAAAATTAATTCCATCTTTTAGTGTCCGGACGTCTTCAGCCTCCAGTCGCAGGACAGTCTTTGAGACCTGAGATGTCATTGTGCTTCAGATCTAGAGACAAGTGAGACTTCAGTTCATGCTCAGTGCAGTCAGATCTTATAAAGTTATTTGTTTATGTTCCAAACCACAGAGAAGGGCTGTTCTATTTGCAGTCTTAATTATACACTATTATAATGCAATGTTGATATGCAGGTGCAGCTCGAAATGCGTCATTGCACATGACTGGTTAAAAACTATGTTCTTTATTCAAGAATAAATCAATTTGTCTGAAATGGATACTTTAATGTCTAAAGAAACCCAAATTTGAGCAAAATATATGCAAAACTGTGTTATTCTATTTTTACTGGAAATATAATTTCCCACATTTTTTTCTGTCAAATAATCTTCAAATCATGAATTTTATTTTTTAATCACATTGATTTCTAATAATTTCACAGTTTGTTAAAAAGAGTTATATACTGTAGACAGAGCAACATTACCTTTAATTGTGGGCTGGTTTCAGGAGTAAATGTGAGCAGGAAGAGGTTCGTATGAGTTTAGAGAGTGTGTGTGATCTGCAGCCCGCATGTAACGCTGAAAGTGAAGGTCTGCTTTCGTTATCAAGCGCTTTCCGTTGAACTGGCAGGGCGTAACCTTCACTTCACCCTGAAAAGGTCCTCATTCTAATTTTAAACATTTTAGCTGAACGCTGGTCAAGTGTATACACTGTAAAAAAAAAAAAAAAAAAATATTATTGGAGCATGTTTTACATGTAATTAAATGTTCTGCTCTGCTTTGTAGATTCCAATATACTCAAATCTGTGTTCTTTGGGTACATGGAAAAGATTGTTAGTGTTTTTAAGTTCATTTATCTATAATATTAAACGCATACGTAGGAAATTACGAGTCATTTCCACATCAGTTTCTCGCTGAGTAAAGCAGCAGGCAACTAACTGCCCATAACCTGATCGTAAGTGCTGCTCTTCAGCACAATGGTAAGCACAAAAGTCAACCTAACAAAAACTCGATGCCAAATATACAGAAGCTTACTTAGAATTGCTGGATGTAAACTCAGAATTCTGAGGAAAAAAGGGGGGAATTCAAACATTCGTCTACAAACAGCTTCTGTGTTATGTTTTTAAATAAAACTAGATGACAGCTGCAGTGCAACAATTTTAAAATAGAAACAAAAATTTTTTGGGGGTTTAGATTAAACATTTTTGTTAGCTTGAGAAAGCCTATAGTCTGAAAGTTTGAAGTTGATGTTTTAAAGATAGATAGATGAACTAAAAATGGCCTTTAGAATAATTTAGGTGAAAAACTAATAAAGGTGGAAAATGAAAAAAACATTCTCCTTCAATTCAGATAAGGATAAGACAAAGTCCAGAGTCCATCTGCTCAAACATGTGAATAATATTTAAAGTTAATAGCAGTGATAGCGGTATCTTCTGCTTTTGATAAGGCAAGACGTGTTTTATTATGGGGCTGACCTTCAAATAATGTGGAACTGATGTAGAAATGTGACATTGCAGGCAAAGCCAGTGTTCCTGCATGAACTGGTGAGTTAAGATGTTGGGCTATTTTGCTTCCATAACCAGTCTTCTTTCAGACTAGAATAGTGCACATTTAAGAGTTTAAGTAAGTACATGTTATCTATTTGTCTGTATATTTCAGTCACAATACATATGTTTAAAGGGTGCTTACGCTTCTGACATACACTAAACTTAACAGGTTTATTGCTAACTGTAATCTGAAGGCTTTTACACAAGGGTTTGTTCATATATCGTTGTGAGAATTGCGAGAAAAAAAGTCCAAATTATGAGAGAAAAAGTCCTACTTTTTTTTTTTTCTTTTTTTTTAAAAATGAATTTAGTTTTTAACCTGTGGCTGAAACAAGTTTTCATACCAATTAGATTTAATTAATTAAGTAATGTTCATATTTAAATATTGCATATTTTCAGAAAGCTCATATTACAAAACAATTGTCTTTTTGTGCTGTTATGTCAGTATATATAGATAGATAGATACATAGATAGATAGATAGACAGACAGACAAGAAGTAATTGCAAGTTGTAAACTCACAGTTGTGAAATGTAAACTCAAAATTGCAAGAAAAAAGCCTGGAATAAAATTATAACTTTCTCACAATTCTCAGTTTACTTCTTGCAAATTTTTTTCCTGCCATGAAATAAAAAAATAAAAAAGGTAACTGTGACTTTTTCCAAGAGTTTGTCTTACATTATTGCTTTTATATCTCACAATTCTGAGTCAGAATTCCAATAAAAAAGTCTGAATTGTGTGATGAAAGCACCGACAGGAAATTACGGCTTTTTACATTTTTATGTAGATCATAAATACTTTTGATGCCAGTAGTTTCTGATCTAGTTATGCTTGCAGTGCTTTGGGAAATGCAGGCCAGGTCATTTGAGGAGTTTCCTGTGCTCATGCCAAAAAAAGCAGCATTATCATTTATGTTGTTTATTTGAGAGACATATCTTTTAAAACACACCTGTTCTGGGAAGCTGTCCTTCTGGGAGGGTGTTCTGATTTTTTAAGTACAATGGATGGCTTGTCACACGTAAGAGTGTGTTTCTGCTTTCCTGGCATTTGGAAATAGAAATGGGCTTAGAGGAAGAATAACAGGAGGGGAGGTTTGCTGAATTGCACATAGAAGAACCAATCATGTTAATGAAAAATAATGTAATAAATCATCAGCTTACCATTACTTATTGTATATAAATATACAGTGGTGGCCACCATTATTAGAAGACTAGTATTTTCAGCAGCTGAAAAATGGTGTTAAGTCAGTTATTTCTATCTTTTGCTGTAGTGTGTCAGTAGGATATATCCACTTTACATTTCCAAACATTAATTTTGCCACTAATTGTAAAATTTCAGTGAGATTTTTGTCTGACAGAAGACAGTGCTTCACACAGAGATCTGATCTGATCCAGTCTGTCTGGAATGACATGAAGAAACTGAAGATGAGACTAAACCCAGAAGAGCTGTGGCAACGTCTCCAAGATGCTTCAAGAAACCTACCTGCAAAGCTCCTCGAGAAACTACAGGTGCATCTCAATAAATTAGAATGTCGTGGAAAAGTTCATTTATTTCAGTAATTCAACTCAAATTGTGAAACTCGTGTATTAAATAAATTCAATGCACACAGAATGAAGCAGTTTAAGCCTTTGGTTCTTTTAATTGTGATGATTTAGGCTCACATTTAACAAAAACCCACCAATTCACTCTCAACAAATTAGAATACTTCATAAGACCAATAAAAAAAAAACATTTTTAGTGAATTGTTGGCCTTCTGGAGAGTATGTTCATTTACGGTATATGTACTCAATACTTGGTAGGGGCTCCTTTTGCTTTAATTACTGCCTCAATTCGGTGTGGCATGGAGGTGATCAGTTTGTGGCACTGCTGAGGTGGTATGGAAGCCCAGGTTGCTTTGATAGTGGCCTTCAGCTCATCTGCATTTTTTGGTCTCTTGTCTCTCATTTTCCTCTTGACAATACCCCACAGATTCTCTATGGGGTTCAGGTCTGGTGAGTTTGCTGGCCAGTCAAGCACACCAACACCATGGTCATTTAACCAACTTTTGGTGCTTTTGGCAGTGTGGGCAGGTGCCAAGTCCTGCTGGAAAATGAAATCAGCATCTTTAAAAAGCTGGTCAGCAGAAGGAAGCATGAAGTGCTCCAAAATTTCTTGATAAACGGTGCAGTGACATTGGTTTTCAAAATACACAATGGACCAACACCAGCAGATGACATTGCACCCCAAATCATCACAGACTGTGGAAACCTAACACTGGACTTCATGCAACTTGGGCTATGAGCTTCTCTACCCTTGGAAACCTTGGTTTCCAAATGAAATACAAAACTTGCTCTCATCTGAAAAGAGGACTTTGGACCACTGGGCAACAGTCCAGTTCTTCTCCTTAGCCCAGGTAAGACGCCTCTGACGTTGTCTGTGGTTCAGGAGTGGCTTAACAAGAGGAATACGACAACTGTAGCCAAATTCCTTGACACATCTGTGTGTGGTGGCTCTTGATGCCTTGACCCCAGCCTCAGTCCATTCCTTGTGAAGTTCATCCAAATTCTTGAACTGATTTTGCTTGACAATACTCATAAGGCTGCAGTTCTCTCAGTTGGTTGTGCATCTTCTTCTTCCACACTTTTTCCTTCCACTCAACTTTCTGTTAACATGCTTGGATACAGCACTCTGTGAACAGCCAGCTTCTTTGGCAATGAATGTTTGTGGCTTACCCTCCTTGTGAAGGGTGTCAGTGATTGTCTTCTGGACAACTGTCAGATCAGCAGTCTTCCCCATGATTGTGTAGCCTAGTGAACCAAACTGAGAGACCATTTTGAAGGCTCAGGAAACCTTTGCAGGTGTTTTGAGTTGATTAGCTGATTGGCATGTCACCATATTCTAATTTGTTGAATTGGTGGGTTTTTGTTAAATGTGAGCCTAAATCATCACAATTAAAAGAACCCAAGACTTAAACTACTTCAGTCTGTGTGCATCGAATTTATTTAATACATGAGTTTCACAATTTGAGTTGAATTACTGAAATAGATGAACTTTTCCACGACATTCTCATTTATTGAGATGCACCTGTATGCACAAGTGCACCGACGGCAAAAGCTGCTTTAAACGCAAAGGATGCTCACACCAAATGTTGATTTCATTTAGTTAATAGAAGATAATTGATAAAGAAAATCTATTTGTGACATTATTTTTTGAAAGCATCCTCATTTTACAGCATTTTTACACAAGTGCCTAAAACTTTTAACAGCACTGTAGCTTTGCAGGTAGATTTCTTGAAACATCTTGGAGATGTTGCCACAGTTCTTCTGGATTTAGTCTGTCTCAGTTTGTTCTGTTTCTTCATGTCATTCCAGACAGACTAAAAAATGCTAACTAAACTATACAGAGAACCCTATTGTTAAGGTTAAAAGTAACAACTGATTTGTATACAAGTTCATATTAGACCATTTCTTATAATAATATCAATTTTATTAATTAGAATAAAAAAGAGCTATTAAGAGTGAATATATAATAAATTAAATTTTTGCAAAAATTCTCCTCTCTAGTGTACATTTTTCTCGCTAATTTATGGGCACTGAATTGATTTTCTGCTGTTATGTGACAATGCTTTCTGCTGTCTATCCGCGGTTGAAACACTCATTGAGTGATTACATGAAACGCTATACATTCAGTAAGTTGTAGTGTGTCTTTCAGCATGGATCAGATGTTCATTCAATGTTTATTTCGTGCTAATTAGACTGCACTCCTGCTTCGCTTGAACTTGAGGCAAAGCGGGAGCACGCATGAACCGTCTAGAGCTCCAAAACTGTACTTATTGTTTGAAATTCTCAATAAAACTTTGTTTCCTATTATCAAAAGTGTCTTGTCTGTCGGCTTGTTGTCTGTGTCCTCTCTGCTCTGTGATGTTTTTGACTCCGTAAGAAAATGAACGTGTGGCACAAGAGTGCGTAGGCTGGAAATAGATGAGATGAAGCATAACGTGGAACACCAGATGCGTCGCATCCTTGATTTCAAGGCAAAAATAAGTGCGATTAAATGAAGGAAATGAAATAGTAGCATATTAATTTTTGGGGTGGCACTCGGGGTGCAACCCTGGACACCCCTCTGGCTCCGCCACTGTTGAGAAGATAACTCTGATTCCTAACCTACTGATGTTACAAGAACCTTTGTTATAGCTTTGAGAACCTCGCCAGAGCATTTAGCCAAACTTCTGAAAGCGTATCCTCTTAGCTTGGTAATGTGAGATGATATCATTAGAAGAACGAAATCTTTCTGCATACTGTAAAAAAACACTCATTTGAGGACAGGAAGTCATGGAGCAATTAAATTTTATTTACACACAGGAAATTACAGAATAAAAAAGTCTAAAGAATAAAGAATAAAGAATTGAAGGAAGCAAAACAAATGAAGGGAACACAAAAACACAAGCCTATACTAAACCACAAACCTTATTTTGCAACATGGCAATAAGCTATCTTCTTTCAATGTGTGAGACTTCCTGTTCTTTAGATGCCACCTTTTTATAAAGATAAACCTGAAAATAAAGGTTAGGCTAGAAGGGATACAGTAAAAACTACTGGTCATGCGCACATCAATAGAGTAATTTTTCTCACACCGTACAACAATAATTAGGCTACCGTTTTTGCATTATTGTAAGGGGTAGGTTTAGGGTTGCGGTAGGTACAGTCTAATGGGTAAAAAGATTTAATTTATTGTTAGCTTCCGGTTTTTGCTGTATCCCTTCTCGCCACAGCCGCGCACATTCAAAGGACAAATACTGTTAGGTGACCGCCGAGCAGTAATTCCACGCCAGTCCTGTAGAGGTCAGTGATGGCGCTCTTGCGAGATTTCTGTCGCACACACACACACACACACACACCGAAGAAAGCATTTAGTCAACAACAGTGGGGGAATCGTCCGCCTATGTGTAATTGAGCATTATTAATTGTCGCTCGGAGATGGTGCTGTCCTCCTCGCAGCAGCTCGTCATGGCGTTCACGGCGGTGCTGCTGGTGTTTGTTCTGTTCCCGCGGATGTTCGGCGGCGGAGGAAGCAGAGACGGTCAGCCGTTCGATCCGCGGATCAGCAGGAGAGGTGCGGACTCGAGCGGACCAGCCTCGGCTGTGTTTGTTTACTTTATGACTCTGTGTTTAACAGTATATGTGATCCTGGAGCACAAAAGCAGTCATAAGGGTCTTTTTTTTAAAACTGAGGTTTATACATCATACATAAATAAGCTTTCCATTGATGTGTGGTTTGTTAGGAGAGTTCAATATTTGGCCGAGGTACAACTTTTTGAAAATCTGGAATCTGAGGGTGCAAAAAATATAAAAATATTGAGAAAATCGCCTTTAAAGTTGTCCAAATGAAGTTCTTAGCAATGCATATTACTAATCAAAATTTAAGTTTTGATATATTTACGGTAGGAAATTTACAAAATATCTTCATGGAACATGATCTTTACTTAATATCCTAATGATTTTTGGCATAAAAGAAAAATCCGATCATTTTGACCCATACAATGTATTGTTGGCTGTGGCTACAAATATACCTGTGCTACTTATGACTGGTTGTGTACTCCAGGGTCACATATATTACTGCATGTTATTTAGTGCTTAGTATTTTTTAGGTTTATTGTGGCTCTAAGATGTGTGTGTTTGTGTGGGTTTTTGCTGGATTTTACTAACGTTACGTCTCGGTTCTGTTGACTTTACTCCAGAAATGTTTTTGTCATTGTATCTGTTTGTCATTTCATATAGCCGGTGTTTAACACTTATTTTTATATTAAGAATTATTTTAGTGGAAGTGCAGGTCAAACTGTATTTGTTTTTATTCATAGTGATGTGCAACAGCCTCTCTGGAGCACAAGGGTCTCAAAAATATCTCAATATCACCTTTCCAAAAAAATAAGGCCTTAAAAAAAGAAAGTTTCAAATTGATAATCATGGTGATGTATGCACGGCAAAAACAACAACAACAAAAAAAATTCTCCTCATTATTCTCGCTTTCCATTTCAGATATCTAAATGTACTTAAATCAATTAACATTTACTTTAGGTGCAAAATGAAGATTTGAAGTCTTGTTTTACGAGAACTTGAAAGAAAAATGAAGAAATGGAGATCTTTTGGAAGCTGTAGAGAACATATTGGTGTATTTATTCCTCATCTTTTCTTTACTTATTCTCAGAAAAGGTCTTAAAGTCTTAAATTTACCTTCATAAAATCTGCTGAAAGCCTGGAAGTGTATTTGAAGGATAATGAGTCTGTGTGTTTCTGCAGGTCCCGGTCCCGGTCCCGGGAGTGTGAAAAGTCAGCAGCAGTTCCACAGGAACGCGGCACCTCAGATGTCTCAGAATGTGGAGAACACGGAGCAGATGAAGAAACTCATGGAGCAGGAGCTGAAGAGCGACAAATTCAAATCCAACAACAATAAGGGCTACGTCTTCACCCTCATGCCCATCTACGCCATCGGTGTCGGGCTCTTCGCCGCGTATAAGTTTCTAAAGGTGCTGACTTTTGTTGTTATGCATTAGAAAAAGTTTTATGTAGCAATTACAAAGAAATAGCAAGTAACAGATATAATTAATCATGAAATTTTGAAGTAGAAAAACTGAAATATATTCTTGCTTGTTAAAGAAAAGTCGGTCTACACAAATTATGTATGTATATATATGTATATATATGTATATATGTGTGTGTGTGTATATATATATATATATATATATATATATATATATATATAGTTTGTAGTGTGTTTTTTTTTTTAGAAACACCATATTGAAACTGTATAAATGTTAGAAAAAAAATGCCAGTAACTTTAAAAAAATAATTATATAGAAACAGCAGGTATTAACACATTCAATTAAACATGAAATAAAAAAAATGGAAAGACTGATATACTATTTTCTTGTAAAATGTAATCCAATAATCTGTTTTATTTACAACTTCAAAATAATTTTTTTACAATGTACATACAAAGCATGTGAAATAGTATGTAATATGCAATGATGATAAATGTTTAAAACCGTATCAAAAATAAAAACAAATATTGCTATTAAATTCCACAAATAATTACAAAGAAATGGCAAGTAATACTTTTAATTGGATGTGAAATTTTGAAGAAAGACTGAAATAGTGTTTTCTTGTAAAACATACTCTAATAAACTTTGTTTACAACTTTTAATTTTTACAGTTTACAGTGATGATTTTT
Organism: Tor tambroides; assembly: GCA_021397915.2. Classification (NCBI taxonomy): domain Eukaryota; kingdom Metazoa; phylum Chordata; class Actinopteri; order Cypriniformes; family Cyprinidae; genus Tor; species Tor tambroides. The sequence continues at coordinate 38,164 of JAFVLL020018712.1, read as the reverse complement.
TAAAATCTTAATATTGATGATTTGATGGGAAATGTACTTGATTGTGATTTAAAAATGAAGGCACAATTCATAAAAAAAAGTGAATGGACCTAAAAATATACAGTGTGAAAAATGATTTTTCATAGTTGTAAATAGATTATTAGAGTATGTTTTACAAAAGTTTTACATTTCTATCTTTCTACCTACTAGTTTCTTTATGATTATTTGTGAAATGAAAACCAAAGCCAATTTTTATAGGGACAAAAACACCTTCCGCTCTTTTGGTTTGCAGTTTGAGTTGCTTATGTCTTTGTTTTTGTGTTTGCAGATAAAGTCTGCAAGTGATTCTGAAGCCCAAAAAGCCAAAACAGCTCGAGGAGTGAAGAAATCAGAGGAGACAGGTGTGTGTTGTAAGATCAACTCAATTGGCCCAACAAAGGTATCCGATGTTGGCTGAAGGTTTTCTGCGCAGTCTGTCTTTTTGGTGCGCAAAGTAATTTAATTTCAGTTAAATTCTAATCTCACTCCATTTTATCATGACCTCGAATTTAGGTTAGAATGCCAGTTATTATTGATCATTGATAGGATAATTTATCTAGACTTCTGATTATTCTCTTTAACACTTTAATCTTATTCAGTCTTATAAATCTTATTCCTATAACACTTTGAGTCTCGTACTGGCCGGGTATGCGGATCTCATAATCACAAACTCCTCAGTCTTGGCGTAGGAGTCCTGTACCTACTTTGCTCATACTAAAATACATTATTTATTCCCCATAGATCTGTAGACACTTAAAGTAAGACTATATCTAACCAGAGGTCATGACCATTACCATAGATCCAAGTTGACCAACTTAACTTCCTCTAATGGTAACTTTGTATAATCCTTCCATGATTTCTCATGTACACTTAGTTCAATATTACAATAATTTAGAGGCTGAGGCTCACCCTATTTAGACTGGTCAACAACACCCCTTTGCTCCACCCAAGCTGCATTTTAATCCGTTTCTAACCTAAGCGTAGGTTTGTGGTGTTATGGATTTAACATATTCTACTAGAGTCAATAATCTCAGAGTAAGTCAGAATAAAATCAAATGTAACAATTTATTATCAGTCAGGTAAATATGTATTATGACAATTACATAGTCAATTCAGAGATATCAGATCAAATGAATACTAGACATCAAATTCTCAGAGATAAATCTAAGAGTAAAGGATGCATACCTGACTTAAGTAAAATACGTAGTATTGAATGTATGGACACACTCCACTCTACGGGCTCATCTGGCTACAGAAGCATGCTGATCTTCTTGCAACATTTTCGTAAGTGCTTCAGACCGAGACAAACATCCTCCAAATGGAGACAGGAACTAACAAATGGAAATTTTTTTGATTAAGTCCTAGGCGTGAGAGTTTACACCTTTTGGGGACAGATGGTAATTTGCATGAAAGACACTGGGAAATGGCACACCCTTTACAGTAAGCAAATTATCTCTAATCTCTTAGGATCTGTATTACCTTTTAGTCTACTTCTTGTAAGATTGAGACCATTGTACCAGTCGACCTGAGACAATTCAAATGATACCAAACATGACTGTGAATGTCACTTG
>JAFVLL020018712.1:0-36475 GCA_021397915.2 Tor tambroides | reverse complement strand
GGCTGCAGACCAACACTACATTTCCACTGTGTCTACTGTACAGCTACAGTTTTAAGGAGAGATGATTTTCAGAATCATTTAGATGTTTGTAAATGAAGCAGCATTCCACATCATGCAAAATGCCACCAACCACCAGTGCACCAGTTTTCTTGATTTTGGCTTTATTTTCTTTGGCCTGTGTGTTTATTTATTTACTTATTTGTTTAAAGCAGGTACAGCTAATGTGCAATGGTATTTTTAAGGAGGATAAATGTTATATGTAAATTTTTTTGTTTGTAAATTGTTTTGTCTGTTCTATGAAAAAAATGGTCCGTTATGAAACGGTAAAAAAAAACAACCTTTTTCATTTAAATCAAATGTTCAAACGTCCAAGCTTATTTTATTTTTTTGCTTTTTGTTCATACTGTTCAGTAATATTATTAATCGTATGACAAAACAAATGGATAAACTGTAATTTTAACTTTAAAAACACTCAACATTTATCTATAATAGTATATTGTCTTTTACTCAGCATAATTCATATCTTTTATGTGCACATATTATAAATATGTATACACACACACACACACACATTTTCGATTAAATCGCTTTAATAAAAATCTTGATAACTTGGTTTTAAACTTTAAAACTGTCACGTTAAACTGAAAACACGGAAGTAGCGTAAGACTTCACATGCTCCGCCCATTTCCGGCCTCAGACGGCTGGCCTGGCGTTGCTGTCCTCAAGCTGCTGTGACATAATGGTTCTGGCTGCGGTTATGCAGTTAGACATGTCTCGAAAAATAAGGTGGATAATCTGAAGGTTTTTACAGTAGGGTTTGTTCATATATCATTGTGAGAATTGTGAGACAAAAAGTCCTAATTACCTTTATTTATTTAACCTGTGGCTGAAACTAGCTTCCATACCAGTTAGATTCTAATTAGAACATAATTAATTAGGTAATGTGATATTTAAACAACATTTTAGAAAAAAAACTCATACCATAAACACATGTATGTATGTGTGTGTATGTATATATATGTATGTATATATTATATAAATTGACTTATTTCAAAATTGCAAAAATGCAAGTTGTAAACTCAGTTGTAAGACGTAAACTCAAAATTGCAAGAAGAAAGTCTAAAATAAAATTACAACTTTCTTACCATTCTTTTACATCTTGCAATTGTTTTCCTGCCACGGAATTAAAAAATAAAAAAGTTATTGACTTTTTCCAAGAGTTTATATCTTAAAATTCTGAGTAAGAGTTGCAATAAAGTCTGAATTGTGAGATGAAAAGGACAAGAAAGCAAAGGACAATCAATCCTGAAGTCTGTTTTGTAGTTTTTATGATTATGATGCTTTGGCAAAATGCTGGCCAGGTCATTTGAGAAGTTTTCTGCGCTCATGCCAAAAAAAAAAAAAAGCAGCTTGATCATTTACATTGTTTAATTGAGTCATTTCTTTTAAAACCCATTCTTTCCAGGAAGCTGTTTCCTGTTAGGGTGTTCTGTTTTTTTTTGTTTTTTTTGTTTTTTATAAGTAAATGGCTTATCACACACACAAGTACATAGTGTGTTTCTGCATTTCGATAAAGAAATGGCTGTGGAGGAGGAACAGGTTCCACAGAGACGGACCGTCGGCTTTATGCCCTGCCAATCGTAGGCCATAACACAGCAGCACAGGCACGATAACCTAATATCATGACCCCCTCATTTTCCAAAGCCTGTTTTGCTAAACTGTCAACCTTTTCATTACCTTTTATCCCTCTATGAGCTGGTATCCACATAAATATTATCATGATGTTCATATTCTTAAATCTATACAGATTTTCATATCTCATTTACTATATCCTGTCTACTGTGAGATGTGAATGATTGCAATGCAGGGCCTCTCTCATCTCCACAGTCTCTGGCACAACCGCGCTGAGCTGTAATTCCACGCCAGTCCTGTAGAGGGCAGTAAGGGTGCTCTCGCGAGATTGCCTCATACACAAACCGAAGAAGGCATTTTGTCAACAGTGGGGGGAATCGTCCTCAGCCGTATTAATTCTCGATCAGAGATGGTGCTGTCCTCCTCGCAGCAGCTCGTCATGGCGTTTACGGCGGTGCTGCTGGTGTTCGTGCTGTTTCCGCGGATGTTCAGCGGCGGCAGAGACGGTCAGTCGTTCGACCCGCGGCTCGGCAGGAGAGGTGCGGACTCGAGAGGACCAGCCTCGGCTGTGTTTGTTTACCCTCTGGCTCTGTGTTTATCAGTATCACAGCGTTTTATTCAGTGCAAAGCATCTAGGATTATTGTTGTTCTTTGGTATGTCTTTATGGGTTTTTGCTGGATTTCACCACGCCTCGGGTCTGTAGAGTTCATTCCTTTTTTTGTCATTGTATCTGTTTGTCATTTCATATACCCGATGTTTGTCATTTTCATGTTCAAAATTATTTTAGTAGAAATGCAGATTAAGTTGTATTGTTTGTATTCATAGTGATGTAAACAGCCTATCTGAAGCACAAATCTGCGGATCTTAAAAACGTCTTAAAAAGGTCTCAATTCGACGTTCCACAAATCCAGGCCTTAAAAAGGTTTTAAGTTGGTGCAGAAAGTTTTAAATGGCGTTAAATGATGCGTTTTCCTCTGTATTTTTGTTTTTCCAGATCAGATATCTAGATATACTTAAATCAAGAAACATTTATTTACTTGATATGCAAAATTAAGACATGAAGTCTTGAAATTAAGCAACGGAGAGCTGTTGGAAGCTGTATTTTATTGATCTGTATTTATCATTTATCTATATTTATTATTCATTGTTTTTTATTTATACATGTTTTTAATTTTCTTTAAAATTAGGTGATTTAAAAGTACAATTAATCCTTAGATAATCAATCAATCTATCTATCTAGATAAAGTAGATATACAATATTTTGTTTTCCAGATCAGATATCAATATACTTAAATCAAGAAATATTTACTTGAGATGCAAAATGAAGAAATGCCCCCGGTTTCACAGACAAGGTTTAAGCCTAGTCCTAGACTAAAATGTAAGTCTGAGCTGTTTCAACTGAAATAAACGTGCACTGACTGATCTTAAAATACATCAGTGCCTTTGTTTTGTCTCAAGATGCACCCCAGTAATGTTTTTTTCTAAGCATGTTTATAAAATTTACTTAAATGTCCTAATTGAACTATGGCCTAATCCTGGTTTAGTCTAAGCCCTGTCTGAGAAACCAAGCCATGAAGTCTTGAAATTAAGCAGTGGAGATCTGAATTTCAAGTTGTTTGTGTTGCTAATACAACCTATTGTGCACTTCCTAGACGTTTATGTTTAGAGAACATACAAATGTATGCGCTTAAATTTATTCCTTAAATTTTCTTTACTTGCTCTTAAAAAGGTCTTAAATTTACATTCATTATGAACATTTGTCCTGGAGTAAAAGGATTCTGTTGGTCATAAAGGTCTTAAGAAGGTTTTAATTCGCCCCTCCACAAATTTAGTCGTTTAAAAGGTCTTAAATAAATTCATTATTATGGTATTAAATGAAGTATGCACTGTATATTTTCCTCAGTCTTTTTGTTTTGTTATCCAGTTCAGATATCTAAATATACTTAAATCAAGAAACATTTACTTGAGATGGAAAATGAAGAAGTGAAGTCTTGAAATTAAGCAAAGGAGAAGAAAGCTGTATTTTCAAACTCTGTTAGTTTTGCTAATACAACCTATTACGTGCTTCCTAGATATTTACATTTAGAGAACGTACCGATGTATTGTATGCCCTTAAATTCTCTTTACTAGGTCTTGAAAAGGTCTTAATTTGACATTGATTAAACCTGCAGAAACCCTGGATGTGTATGTGAAGGATAATGAGTCTGTGTGTTGTTCTGCAGGTCCCGGTCCCGGTCCCGGTCCTGGTAGTGTGAAAAGTCAGCAGCAGTTCCACAGAAATGCGGCGTCTCAGAACGTGGAGAACATGCAGCAGATGAAGAAACTCATGGAGCAGGAGCTGAAGAGCGACAAATACAAATCCAACAACAACAATAAGGGCTATGTCTTCACCCTCATGCCCATCTACGCCATCGGTGTCGGGCTCTTCGCCGCGTATAAGTTCCTAAAGGTGCTGACTTTGGTTGTTTTACGTTGGAAAAAGTTTGGTGTAGAAACAGTTTTCACTCAGAGGTTGCTAATTACAAAGAAACGGCAAGTAACACATTTAATTAAATGAGAAATTTTGAACTAGAAAAACTAAAATAGTATTTTCTTGTAAAACAAACTCAAATAGCTTTTGTTTTATTCTTAATTCTCCATAATTTGAACATACACACATATACATATGTTATTTTTTTTACCTAGTCAAAATAACCCAACTTCATACATATATATATATGAAGAGTTCATTTGCAAAAACAGATAACTCCTTTTTTAGTTCTTTTTTAATTCTTTTTTTAATTCTCAAAAATCATGTTTTTTCATTGTGCATTCCAATTAATCTCAATCAAACTGCAGTTGGGTTATTTTGACTAGGTAAAAAAAAAATCTTTTTTATATATATATATATGAATGAGTATAGAATGATAAATGTTTGATTCAATTAAATGTGAAATGGAAAAATTAGAAAGACTGAAGTAGTATTTTCTTGTAAAACATAATCCAATGTTCTGATTTATGTAGAACTTAGAAATATTATGGTTTACAATGTACATACAATTTTTAAAAACATGTAATAGGATGTATCTATTCTATAATTTCTACTTAATTTCATTTTTATGCATTTGTCATTAAAAACTATTTCAAAGTGAAAAAAATGATTTCCATTCATCTGGGTGGCTTTTTGAGTTGCTAATGTCTTTGTTTTTGTGTTTGCAGATAAAGTCTACAAGCGATTCTGAAGCTCAGAAATCCAAAACAGCTCGAGGAGTGAAGAAATCAGAGGAGACAGGTGTGTGTGCATGAATGAGGATGCTTAAGTTTTTTTTTTTTTTTTTTCCAAGCTCCATTTATTTTATATATTCAGAATTTATTTCTTTATTTTTATTTTTTATTTATTTGCTTTAAACAAACTGGGAATATTAATAGCCTGTACATTATATACTGCAGTTGTAAGTGTAGACAACAGGGTTTACACAGCCATCGTTTGAAAATATTGTATACAAAGTGATCAGCTAACTAATTAACTGACTATATATGACATGTAGATGTATGTATATACCCATACACACATTCATATAACGTACACATACATACACATACTCATATATTATAAATATACATATAAAGGTACATATACATCCAAACCCCTTATACATACATATTGTACCTGTCCACTCCAACCGTGTATACTCACTAATTCTTGAAGGCATATATATATTTACAACCCACATATGTCTCTTAAGATACTTAACAGTGAAATCATTTAACTAATTAAAACATAGAATATACGAATAAGAATGAATTTTTCTGATGCATTTGTGATTTTCCACAGAGAATCAGCTGAATGAGCTGGAGCAGAGACTGGCTCAGACCGAGAAGATGCTCAACTCCATCCTGACCCAGCTGGACCCGCTTACCAACTGGTGAGAGCAGACATGCACATGAAAATCAAAAGTTGAACACATGCAAACCTCTTTGTTTTAAATAAATGTGGTTTATTCAGTCGTGCAACAATGCACTTGGTTAAACACATTCATAGGGTTGTGCAAATGCAAACATGGGTTTTGCGGCATTGAAATACACTCGTTGTGAGTTTGTTTTTGCGCCTGGGTGTTGTTCTGCAGTGTGAAGTCTGTTGCCATGGAGCAGAAGAGCGAGATCATGTCGCAGCTGCAGTGCATTCGGCAGCTAATGAAGAAGAGAGGCATGGAGTGTCCAAACATCAGGATAGAAGGTAAACACATCTGCTCCCGTACACACCTGCGCAATTAACACAGTACCACGCAAGCATGTTAGTCTCGCTGCTGGTCGATAACAATAACACCAGCGCTCAGACTCATGGAAACAAGTGCCACATACAGTTAACTGTATAAATTTAAAGGCTTTTGAAAACATCTGTCTGTCTGTCTACACACACACACACACACACACACAAGTAAAAGCAGAAATTAGGCAATTTAGGAGGACAAAAAAATCCTTATTTATAATATACCTACCTATTATTTATCCATTTTTCAAAATCAGCAATTTGGCAACTTAGAAGTGCAACAAGTCCTAAGATAATATATCTATCTTCTGTTTATTTATTTTTATTATTTATTGATTTTTATCTATATTATTGATTTTATTTTTATTTATTCATATTCATCTATTTTTAATTTTATTTAAATAATTTTGTTTAAAATAGGCAATCAGGCAATTAGAAGTTTGACAAATCCTTAAATAATTTGGCTATTATTTATCCATTTTTATTATGTATTGATTTTTATTATTTATCCATTTTTATGTATTTTTAATTTTATTTAAATCATTTTCAAAATCAATCATTAAAAAAAAATTGCAGTTAGGCAGTTTAGAAGGACAACAAATCCTTAAATAATATATCATCTATTTATCCATTTTTATTATTTATTGATTTTTATGTATACTTACCCATTTAAATGATATCATTATTTTTGGCATTACTGTACTGAGAATGACATTAATATTTAAAATGCATTTAATTACATTTTATGTATTAATGTTAAACCTAATTGGAGGCTGTAAACACAAATCTTTTATATGCAAGTTTGCATTCATGTCAGTGTGTAAGTAGAAGTTATGCTGCAGTAATGCAAGTTTTAGTTTACACACAAGTAATGCAGATGACCACAGTAAAGAAGCTCTCAGATCTTTGAAAATAATATATCGTAAGCAAGTTAGTTGGATAAACAAAGTAGCACTAAATCAGCCAACATCATGTAGGTCACGCTGCCATTCACAGCAGTCAAGTTGAGCAGCAATGCGTTAATAAATTATGTTAAAGGGATAGTTCACCCAAAAATGAAAATTTGACGTTTATCTGTTTACCCCCAGGGCATCCAAGATGTAGGTGACTGTTTCTTCAGTAGAACACAAACGAAGATTTTTTAACTCAAACCGTTGCAGTCTGTCAGTCATATAATGTCAGTCAATGGTACTCACGGCTTTGAGAGAAAAAAAAACATACACAGACAAAACCAAATTAAACCCTGCGGCTCGTGACAATACACTGAGGTCTAAAGACTCGAACGATCGGTCTGTCCTAATTGAGATTGTAGATAGTGTCAGTGGTCCATTTGAGAGATAGGTGGCAGTAATGCACTTATAAGTCTGCGATCCGCTGTAAATCAAGAAGACGTGTTACGCGCCGGCTGTTGTGTGAGTGCGCTCAGGAGAGTTGGACCGGGTGGCGGATCAGAGGTAAAAAAACAATATAAATACTGTTCAGTTTCTTGCACAGGCCGATTGTTTCGTGTCTTTAGACCTCAATGTATCGTCACGAGCTGCAGGGTTTAATTTGGTTTTGTCTGTGTATTTTTTTTTTTTTCTCTCAAAGCCGTGAGTACCATTGACTGACATTATATGACTGACAGACTGCAACAGTTTGAGTTAAAAATCTTTGTTTGTGTTCTACTGAAGAAACAAAGTCACCCGCATCTTGGATGCCCTTGGGGTAAGCAGATAAACATCAAATTTTCGTTTTTTGGGTGAACTATCCCTTTAATATGTGATTATGTACATGTTGGAAACATTATTAGATGCCTAAGTGACACTCGCTTTGGTATTTAGTATTTTTATACACAGTGCTGTGACATTCACACATTTTTAAGTGACTAGAAACGCTGTTGTACTTGTAAGCATGTGTTTTAGCATTGTGGTCTTGGGTGATGCAAATCACGTGGTTATTTCTTTTAGAGCCGGCATGTGAGCGCAATCTAGACAAACTCATCGAGACTTTGGCTTCAGCCGAAAGTCTTCCAGAAACTCGGGTGGAATCACAAACACACGCTGAAACGCAGCCACATGATCACAGAGAGCTCAGGCCTGAGTCTGAGGAGGAGGAGGAGAACAGACTTGTGCTGGGAGAGGAAGACGTGGGAAGCGAGAGTGACTCTAGTATGCCGTCTCTCGAGGACACGGCCGACATCGGTGTAGATGATGTTACAGTCGCTCAGAAACTTCCAGAAGATCTGACGGCTGGATTACGAAGACGCAACAGGCCAGAGTAACTGTGACGAGAATCAGACACAAATCTATTTATTTATTTTATATAATGAAGCAGTCAGCACTACTTACTGGTTAATGCCTACGTCTACATATTTTACTGCATTTGAAGTTAAATTGAAATCAAAATCCACACTGTTCACACTAAAAAATCTAATTTTTTTAATAGAAATGTTTATAAAAGAAGTCTCTTGTGTTCACCATGGCTGCTTTTATTTGATCAAAAATACAGTAAAAATTGTGAAATATTATTGAAATTTAAAATAGCTGTTTTCCGCGTGAATATATTGTAAAATGTGATTTATTCCTGTGATGCAAAGCTGAATTTTCTTCTTCTTTTTATTTTTTTATTATTATTATTTTTAATCTTACTTGTCCTAAACTTTTGCATTGTAGGTTATTACTGTTTCCACAAAATATTAAGCAGCAGAAATTCAGCTTTGCATCAAAGGAATAAATTACATTTTAAAATATATTCATATAGAAAACTGTTATTTTATATTGTAATAATATTTCACAATATTACTGATTTTACTGGATTTTTTTAATCAAATAAATAATCAGTGAGGTTATTCCAAAGCAGAAAATGTTTGTCGTCTTAATTTTTTATCACAATGTAATAACATGCCCCGCCTCTAAATTGACTTTCCTGTTTGCTGACATCATCAAGGCCATGTGGGTGGGGAAAATAATATCAAGAATTAGCCATTTAACCTTTTAGTCATTAGTTCAGGAATCCTTAGCCAGCCTTTCTGAAATCTAAATAGTTTTTTAATGAAGGTTGAAGTAATGAAGGTTACGTCAATAATAACAAATAATGACGTACAGAAGAAACACATCACATTATTGAAGTGAAACTGGATGTGAATGTCATTTCATGTTGACTTGTAAGTGTTCTCTGTACCTCTTTTAGTTTGAGTCAGTTATAATCACAGGTATGTCAGTATGGACCTGCAGAAGTGGCTTCATTTCCCTCGGTGATTCAGTGAGGCTACAGGAACAGATCAAGGCAGCTAGCGGTGTTTTGCAGATCGTGTGTCATTTGCATGTTTGCCGTGTCCTGCGGAGGAGGTTTTACACAGCTGCATGTTTGTGGTATGACAATCATATGCTATGAAGTTTTTCAGACGCGAGGACCTCAAACGGGAGGTTTTTAGAGAGGCGTTACAGCTTTGAGCTTTAGTTTTTAAAACATTTTTCAAGCCTGAATTGAATACCAAACACTAAATGTGATCATATGTGAGATGATGTTCATGCACGTTGTTGTTGTTTTCTGTGCCACTTTTTTCAAATTTAATGTTTTTATAAATCTGCTTTTCAAAGCCTGATATGTTTCATGTTACAGATTTTTGTTACCTCTTTTGTTTCATCATTTTGCCAATCATATTTTGAGAATAACTAAAGAAAAAAAATAATTTTCCAAAGTAGTGTTGATTTCTAAATCAAAATGTTTTTGGTGACTGTTTCAAACCAACAATTGCTGCTGTGTTTTGAGCATCATTTTAAAAACATGCAACTGGTCCTATTAGAAATAAATTGTTGCATGTCCTTTGAATGATGTGTTTTAGCATTTGGAGATCATTGGATGTGATTGGCATGTGATCTAACTCTGTACATCCTGTGCTCATTGTTTTTTGCCTTGTATTTGGTGTGGTTTAGATGAATATATTTATTATGAACAACTGTTGAAAGCCTTAAACTCTAAAAAATAAAATACATGTGCTGGTGTTTATTATTGTACTTTGTATTACATTTCTAGGGCTATTAGTCTTTAACTGATCAGTTTTTGTCCTTATTATTATGCAGTAGCAGTTTTAGATCTTCCATGTTATTAGACTCACCTGTTCTTCTCCTTAATGCAAATATCTAATCAGTCAATGAGGTCAATGCATGAACTCAAGATGCTCATTTGTTATTAAATCCAAAAGAAACGGACTCTGTACATAAAATAAAAGCGTGCTTCTGGGGTCTTCACACTCAGAAGTCTCTAGAGAAAACAGCAAGGTGTTGCATGGATGGACTGCAGCAGCTGAGATCTTCTCATTACTGTCAGGTAAGAAAAGCAAGGGTGGCAACGGTTCTGAATGTGGTTTCTAACCTTATTCATCCATTTATGGCCAAAGTCCTCACAGTATTCAGCCATTCACTGATCCTCTGACGCATATTACACATAAAATCGGCTAGATTGGCTGGTTTCTATACAATATCTTGGAGTCAGGGTAAAGTCATGTAACAAGTTGATAAAATGAGCACTTTAGAGGGAGACAAGTTTCAGACCGGATTTGCTTTAAGACTCTCTATCCACCTTAGGTAATTTCTTTAAATGTGTGAGACTTCCGGTTCATTAGCCGCTATTCCTAAATAACTAGAAGAATAATACAGTGCAGCAAACGTAAAACTATTTGAGCTACAAACCAGTGTGTTTATGATTATGACAGTAAGTTAAAATATAATAAGTATCAGTTTGCAACTTATAGCAGCACAGCAGACTGTTTTTATACAGGTATAATTGGAAGCGAATGGTGACCGGAAGTCTCGCGCAGTTAATTTACAAACGGCCGCGCCGCTCGTAAGTTAAAAACGAGGCGGGTTCCTGTCCGAGTAAGAATTGGGAGGTTCTTGGTCAGAATAAGTTGTAAGTATTGTCTACTTTGCATTTTGACTGATAAAAAGTGTTAGTCAACTAATCAAGACACTAAAAACAAATAAATAAAAGTGGGCTGACGAATTCGGTTAGCAAACTAGCTCAACCGTTCAAACGTATCAAAGGTATTGTACACTATTTCCTAACACGTTGTCCTTTAGTTTATCGATAACTACAACCACAAACTAGTCATTAGGAATCCTGAAGAGTGCGGTTCCTCCTGTGACCAACAGAGGACGCGACAGTGTAATGAATCAAACCATTTACCTCATGTTTTACCACAGGATCGCTTCCTACTGTAAATTTAAGTACCTGAGCAATGTTCAGTATATAAGATGTGTAATGTTGTGTTTTTATTTGAGTCTGGCTGGCAGCATGAACATGACATGTGGTTTTCATGTGAATTAATGACAGATAGATATAAATGCTGTGAGGTTTCACCTTCCAGACTGAGTCCATTGGGGCTGGACGTCCCAGAATAGTCTGCTCCCATCAATTAGTGTCGCGTTCAGCTTTAATCAAGTGCGTTTACACACCTAATGGGATGTGCTAACCACATTTGCCCTCGTACCTGGGCCTGTCTCTTTCTGGGAATAGACTTTTAATTAATATGAGCGCGGACAGGGGGTTTAATGAGACGCGAGACGGTTTTTCATTATAAGATGTCTTCTGATTATGTGATTGCTGCTAGAATTATTTTACTTCTCGGTGGATCTCTGCTGGCGTTGCTTCAGGAGACAGATTTTGGTGACCAAACATTAAACGTTTTTTATTGGACAAAGGTAAACTCTGCCGTTTACCCTGGTATTCCAGGGTCACACTTGTGATGCTGGGATGTCAAAACAGATTGAAGACAATATCTAAAAGTAAAACTGAAACTAAAATTAATATTAAAAACATTAAAAAAATAAAAAAATTGTTACTTAAATACTTTTAATTTAGTTTAACTTGATGTAGTAAAATAACTAAAATTAAAATAAAAAAATACAAATTTATAAATTAAGAAGTATAGATTTATTTATAAAATGCTACTAAAAATGACAAAATTACTAAAATGAAAATGAAAACAGAAAACAAAAATAAAAAATGATTTGTGATCGAACTGATTGTGGACTTCAGTTCGGCCTTCAGCACCATCATCCCAACACTCCTCCAGACCAAACTAACCCAGCTCTCTGTCCCTAGCTCTATCTGTCAGTGGATCACCAGCTTTCTGACAGATAGGCAGGAGCTAGTGAGACTGGGGAAATCCACGTCAAATAGCCGCTCCACCAACACTGGTGCCCCTCAGGGATGTGTTCTCTCCTCACTGCTCTTCTCCCTGTACACCAACGACTGCACCTCTGAAGACCCCTCTGTCAAGCTCCTGAAGTTTGCAGACGACACCACACTCATCGGCCTCATTCAGGATGGTAATGAGTCTGCTTACAGACAAGAGGTTGAGCAGCTGGCTTTCTGGTGCAGTCTTAACAACATGGAGCTCAGCATGCTCAAAACAGTGGAGATGATCACGGACTTCAGGAGAAACCCCCCTGCTCTCCCCCCACTCACCATCATGGACAGCACTCTAACAACAGTGAAGTCATTCAAATTCCTGGGAACCACTATCTCTCAGGATCTGAAGTGGGATACTCACATCGACTCCATTGCATAAAAGGCCCAACAAAGGCCAGCTGAGGAAATTCAACCTGCCACAGGAGCTGCTGAGACAGTTCTACTCAGCTGTCATCGAGCCTGTTCTGTGCACATCAGTAACTCTCTGGTTTGGTTCAGCTACAAAATCAGACATCAGAAGACTACAGAGAATGGTTCAGACTACTGAAAGGATTATTGGCACTCCCCTGCCCACTCTTCAAGAACTGTATACATCCAGAGTCAGGAAAAAGGCTCAGAAAATCACTCTGGATCCCTCACATCCAAGTCATCCCCTTTTTGACAAGAACAGTTTCTTCCCCCAGGCAATCTACCTTATGAACAGTTAAATGCTCCTCCCATTGTGCAATAAATATGTGCAATAACCGTCTATTTATTTGTCACCACCTACATCCTAGTACATCCCTGGATCTCACTCTATTCTATTCCTATTCTATCATCTATAGCACAACTGTGCATACAATTTTTTTTTATTTTTTTCTATTTTTTTTTCTATTTTTGTCTATTTATAGTTACACGTGTGTATTTTTATTCTCATCCTATTTTTTATTGTCTGTGTGTTGTTGTCTCTGCTGGAAGCCTGTGACACTAAAACAAATTCCTTGTATGCGCAAGCATACCTGGCAATAAAGCTATTTCTGATTCTGATTCTGAAAATTTGCCTTCATCATTGTTTTTGTCCTCCTGTCCAGAGCTCATCAGAAAAGACCAGCGCCCCACCAGTTGAGATCCAGTGCTCAGAGTCTAAAATAACCACAGACAGTTGTGGGAGGATGAATTACATGACTAACCTACAGCTGAATCAGGGTCAGTTTTGGATATGTGAGCTCTGTGCTCCCTGAACGCCAAAACCGTGTGGTGCATCAGTGACCAAAATGTGCTTTATCTGTGGACGTCAGTGGAAAGAGTTTGAAAAGAAAGGCAACGCAGTTCGGTGTCTTTTTGCAGTGTTACATTTTTAGACTGTACAGTGAAACTCCAAGATGTAGATGAGTTTGTGCCTTAATCAGATTTGGAGAAATGTAGCATTACATCACTTGTTCACCAACGGATCTTCTGCAGTGAATGGGTGCCGTCAGAATGAGAGTCCAAACAGCTGATAAAAACATCACAATAATCCACACCACTCCAGTACATTAATTAACGTCTCGTGTAACGTCTTATCTCTTATGCAAAGAGAAAAGAAGTTTATCATTATAGTTATTTGGTATGTCAAGTTACCTCTTCACATTGTAATGTGAAGAGTGGTTCAGGAAAGCGAAGCTATTTTGAGAAAAGGTCTAAAATCATTTGTTTGCAGATGCCTCTTAATTTGAGATATTGTATCTGGTGCAATGAAATTCAAGCTTTTTAAGTGTGACTTAAGCGTCCTTAAGTGCTAGTGTGTATGTTAGTTTACAGCAATAAATGTAATTTTTTTTTCCCTTTTAAGATGATTTTAACTTCAAACCATTGCTTCTGGCCAAAATAACGCTTCTTCCAGTGGAAAAAGTCCATGTTGTTTCTCACATCAAAATCCACCCAGATTAATATTTTTGATCTGTTTTGGCTTGTAAACGGTGCTTGATCTGTGCAGACATCTCTCCTGATTCAGACCAGACAACTTCTTTACCTGGAGGAAGCATTATTATGGATAGAGGACTCGTATTTTAGCTGATTTGAAGTTAAAAACGTCTTGATGAGTGATTTGTTTCTTACAAACACACAGCTTTTGGCTTCATAAGACATTAACTGATGGACTGGAGTGGTGTGGATTACTTGTGGATTATTGTGATGTTTTTATCAGCTGTTTGGACTCTCATTCTGACGGCACCCATTCACTGCAGAGCATCCATTGGTGAACAAGTGATGGAATGCTAATGTAATGTATCAAATTTTCTGTTTATTATAGGTTCACTTCCCAGTTCCAAGATCTATGCACTAAACGCATGACTATAGGAAAGTGTTTGGTTTAGTTCTATTCTCAAAGGAAACTTTCACGTTCATGTGTTGCCAAAGCAGCTCACGACATGTTAATTTTAGCTCTGGAGGAAAACACATCAAGCTATGAAGACTATGACTTCTTGTATTCGGAAGTTGCACAGAAATGTGGGATAAAACGTAGTTAAGACTCATCAGAGAGGCTGTAGCAGCTTCTCTGTGGCTCTATGAATTATGAATGTCAGTCCCAGTCTTGCTACTATTTTTAATTTCGTTTTTGCAAATAGGATTAAGACACTGGTGTGTGGGAATGCATGTGCGCCGCATGTTTCTTTAGACATGCAAACGTGTTTCTTCATCTTCAGAGCTGCAACACTGAATGTGACAGTGCTGCTATTTTTGCACTGGGTTTTTCCTCGGGTTTATAACACAGGTGAATCTTTGACACGGTGTGAATGTATTCGCAGAAAGCAGAAGATGAAAGACAGCTCTGAGGCTGAAAGATCTAGAAGTAATGTGTATTTATTGCAATAATTTAGTCAACAGTTTGTCATTTAGCTAACAACATTAATGGGACATAAGTGCAAACTTAACATGAATCATTATGCTCATCAATCATTTCCTTTGGGATCTGAACCTGCAACCTTTCAGGTCTTTAACTGCTAGGCTACAGCAGCGGTTTGTGAGCGAATCAGTGTTTTTGTGGGAAAGACCCCTGGATACTGTAATGAGCTCATGTGAGTCAGACATGATGAATCACTCCATTAGGTTCAGTCCGGCGGTGATTCGCTCTCTGCCCTAGATAAACCAAACCCTGTTTTACACAGTTTAGAAAACCCCATCCACCTTTAAATGGGATGTTTCTACTTTGCAGGATTACTCACTTTGATTACATCTAGTTTCCTCTTAGTATACATTGCCCATACACTATCCTTTTTATCCACCTTATTTAGCAACCGAAAGTAAGCTGTTTTCCGTGAATGTGCGAGACCTCCGGTTCATTCGCCGGTATAGAAGAATCAATGCGTAAAACTATTTGCGCTACAAACCAGATTGTTTATAATTAGTACAATACATTAAAATGTAATGGATAAGAAATGTCTGTTTGCAATATCAACAGCATAAGGAGATGTTTTGTACAGCAAAAAATTACTGAAAACGAATGACACCTCGCACATTCACGTTACAAGTGAACGCGTCCATATAGATACTGCGCTACTTGTTGAATAAATAGGTTGGGTTTACATAAAGATTGTTCTCTCTTTGTCAGGTGCGTATTTTTTTTCAAATATTTATTAAAATATTCCATCTTCACTGAGTGTAGCTTGGTGTTAATTCAGTGAACGCTTTGATTCAGAGTTAATTCAGTGATAGAGTCATCAGACTGATTCAAACTGTAGCTCGAGCAAACTGTGTTTTTGAATCTCTTTTTTAATGATTTTTTTTTAAAAGTAGTCGCTCATTTGTCCGTGAATGTAATGGTTGCATGTATCTGATTCACTAAAAGAATCGGTTCATTAGAATCATTTGTTTGAATCAACAGCTCAATGGCATTTTTTTGCCACAATTTCCTTTTAATTTTGCTGTATCACAATCAATTTGACCTTCAGATTTGGGTAAAATGAGATATTTTGCAGTGGGGTTGTAGATTCATCCACGAAGTTAACGTAAAGAGCGGCTTTATGTTTACGTTTGACAAGCAGTGAATGAATAAATAAAGACTTGGTAGAGGTTTCTGGACACACATAGGTCAGTAGAACAGCGTCTCTATCATTCTTTATACGGACACCTCCAATTGTTTTTTCACGTCTCCGATTAATTTGTGTAGGCTATATCATAATTTGGTAAGATTAGTTTGGGCAATTATGAGAAGTATTTTGTGTATCTATTCTGAACTCTAATTAGACCCACACATATTTTGCATACAGTGCCCTCCAAAAGTATTGGAACAGTAAGGCCAATTCCTTTATTTTTGCTGTAGACTGAAAACATTTGGGTTTGACATCAAAAGATGAATATGAGATGAGAGATTAACATTTCAGCTTTTATTTACAGGTATTTTCATCTGGATCTGATACAGAACTTAGAAGATATCACCTTTTGTTTGAACCCACCCATTTTTCATGTGAGCAAAAGTATTGGAACATGTGACTGACAGGTGTGTTTTGTTGCCCTGGTGTGTCCTATTAATTGATTATTCAAACAATAAATAGCACTGAATGTCTGCGCTCAGTTTCAGATCCATGCAGACTGCATTTATAGTTAGTTAGACGTGTAACCAACATGAAAACCAGAGAGGTGTCTATGGGTGAAAAACGAGCAATTGTGAAGCTGAGAGAAGATGAAAAATAAATCAAACCATTGCACAAACACTGGCAATAGCAAGTACAACCATTTAGAATCTCCTGAGGAAGAAAGAAACCACTGGTGTACTAAGTAACACACCTCGAACGGGTAGATCAAGGAAAACATCAGCAGTTGACGACAGAAACATTGTGACAGCTGTAAAGAAAGACCCTAAAACAACTGTTAGTGACATCAGCAACAACCTCCAGAGGGCAGGAGTGAAGGTATCACAATCTACTGTTCGCAGAAGACTTCATGAACAAAAGTACAGAGGCTACACCAGAAGATGCAAACCACTCATTAGCAAGAAGAATAGGAGACGTTTTATGGAAGGTTTTATGGACTGATGGGACGACCTTTACCAAAGTGATAGAAAAGCTAAAGTTTGAAGAAAAAAGGATCTGCTCATGATCCCAAACATACAAGCTCATCTGAAACACAGTGGAGGTAATGTAATGGCTTGGGCTTGCATCGCTTCTTCTGGGACAGGCTCATTAATCTTCATTAATGATGTAACACATGACGGCAGCAGCAAAATGGACTCAGAAGTCTACAAAAACATTTTGTCTGCCAATTTAAAGAAAGATGCAACCAAACTTATTGGGAGATCCTTCATCATGCAGCAAGATAATGACCTAAAACACACTGCCAAAACAACAAAGGAGTTCATCAGGGGCAAGAAGTGGAAGGTTTTAGACTGGCCAAGTCCATCTCCAGACTTAAACCCTATAGAACATGCCTTTTACCTGCTAAAGAGGAGACTGAAGGGGGTAACCCCCCAAAACAAACAACAACAACTGAAAGAGGTTGCGCTGAAAGCCTGGAAAAGCATCACAAAAGAAGATTGCAAAAGTTTGGTGATGTCAGTCGGTCACAGGTTTGATGCAGTTATTGAAAGCAAAGGATTTGCAACTAAATATTAAGTCTTTTTCACTTTAATATATGTTAATTCTATCTGTTCCAATACTTTTGCTCACGTGAAAAATGAGTGGGTTTAAACAAAAGGTGATATCTTCTAAGTTGTGTGTCAGATCCAGATATGAATACCTGGAAAGAAAAGCTGAAATGCTGATCTCTCGTCTCATATTCATCTTTTGATGTCAAACCCAAATGTTTTCAGTCTACAGCAAAAATAAAGGAATTGGCCTTACTGTTCCAATACTTTTGGAGGGCACTGTACGTGTCATTATTTGGAAAATACAAATCATTACTAGTTAAATAAGAATGAATGATTATTAATTTATACATTAAATGTCTTAAATTTCATAATACAGAAAAATACGGGGAAAAAAAACGATTGAGTCCTATAGGTGATTTCAAAAATGTTTAAACCATAATAAAAGATTAACAATCATATGTGACCCAAGACCACAAAACCAGTCTTAAGTGTCAATTTTTCGAAATTGAGTTTTATACATAATCTGAAAGCTGAATAAATAAGCTTTCCATTGATGTATGGTTTGTTAGGATCAGACAATATTTGGCAATATTTTACAATCTGAGGGTGCAAAAAAGTCAAAATACTGAGAAAATCGCCTTTAAAGTTGTCCAAATGAAGTTCTTAGCAATGCATATTACAAATCAAAAATGAAGTTTTGATATATTTACAGTAAGACATTTACAAAATATCTTCATGGAACATGATCTTTACTTAATATCCTGATGATTTTTGGCATAAAAGAAAAATTGATAATTTTGACCCATGCAATGTATTTTTGGCTATTGCTACAAATATACCCCAGCGACTTAAGACTGCTTTTGTGCTCCAGGGTCACATATATCATAAATGAATCATTAATAATTGGAAGTTACTCATCACTAATGTGTCCAAGTAAGTTTTTTTCATCTCTTAACTATTTATTTTAACACTATGCAGTTTATCACAACCTGCTCCATGTTGGGTTCAGCTGGCATGATTTTAGTCATGAATTAACACAAATGTAGAGAAAATTTTGTGAATGGGCCTAAAATAAGAACTAAAGTTTCATCAGCATTTTGTTGGGATCAAAACATTGTTCTAACCAGTCCCCAAAAAGAACTTTATTATGGAATACATTTGTATGAATAAAATATAATTACTTTAATAATAAACAAATACATTTTATAAAATGGATTTCATTCAAATAAATAAAATGTCTGTTAACAAAAAAAAAGAAAGAAAAGTGGTAAAAATGAACTCGATCGACCTTTTGTGACCCAACCGTCATATGATCAGGGACCATATGGAGTTGGGTTAATACTCCTTGACAAGTTCTGTTGCTGCTTTCTGATTATGTTTCTGGCTACATTAAAAATCAAAACATATTGATCATTTAATAATTGTTGAAATGCTAAAATGTTTGTTTTCAGCTTCCAAAAAGGTGTCCAATGATTGATAAATATTTGATGGCTGAATATTGTACCATATTTAGTAGGATCATGATTTTGCATGAATAGTTGCTGCTATGAATACAGGTGCCATCAGTTTCTTCTTATGAATGACTTGTAACTAATTATGAATAACCAAGTAACTAAGTTAGGATACAATTATGAGTCATTCGCAAACTGTTAAACATTAAACCGTTGGTTACTTTAAAACTGACCTTCATCTGGGAGATCACAGGGATATGTGAATATTTGATCTGTTAACTGGTTGCATATGTCAGATTTAGCGCGACTTGGGCAGAGAAAAACATTGTTTACTTAATCAGCTGAGTCAATATAATGGTGAAGAGATAGATGTAATAGGCCAACTGATGGAAGGTTTGCGAAGAAATTTCATGCTGCCTTGTAAAAGTACTTTTAAAATGCAAAAATACAGTACTTTTTGATACATGGTGTGGCTGCTGTATTTTGTAGTTTATTTTGATACACTTAAAATTAAGATATTTGCTATTTTATTTTAAAATACATTTTGATGTATCTTTACCCAACCCTGCATATGACATAATATTTATATGAATATACTGATGTCGAATGCCACTGATGAGAAAGGGTGTGTCCTTGAGTGAGTGAGAGAGAGAGAGAGAGAGAGAGAAAGAGAGAGCACGAGAAAGCGAGCGTGCTCTTGTTGCTCCGAAGCGCGAGCCGCAGGTGATGGTGATGGATCGATAGAAGGAAGAGCTGCTGCTTTCTTTCACCTGTCCGCGCGCGCTCGGTTTGTCTCGCTCGCCGCGAATAAAGCGAAGCGTTCGGGTTCGATCCTTCACTTCAATGAGGCTGTTCGTGAACTATTGGAGTACTCCAGCTTCGCCACAGCAGCACCGTAGAGTAACGTTACTCCCCTCGCGTCATGTCTCACTCTGAGAGATGGGCAAGTTCGACGAGCACGAGAGGGTGATCCTCAACGTCGGGGGCACGAGGCACGAAACCTACCGGACCACGCTGAAGACCCTGCCGGGCACGCGTTTGGCCCTGCTCGCCTCCGAGTCGGACCTCGAGTCGGTTCTGGACCAGCTGCAACAAGTCCCGGGCTTCATCGAGTACAACGCGCGCAGCAACGAGTATTTCTTCGACCGGCACCCAGGCGTCTTCGCCTACGTGCTCAACTACTACCGGACCGGTAAGCTGCACTGCCCGGCGGACGTGTGCGGGCCGCTGTTCGAGGAGGAGCTGTCCTTCTGGGGCATCGATGAGACGGACGTGGAGCCGTGCTGCTGGATGACCTACCGACAGCACCGGGATGCCGAGGAGGCTCTGGAGGTGTTCGAGATGAACGTGGACAACGACGAGGACGACGAGTACGGAAAGCGGCTGGGCATCGAGGACGTGGTGTCCGCGGACGGTACCGGCAGCAGGTGGAGGAAGTGGCAGCCGGTCATCTGGAACCTGTTTGAGGACCCGTACTCTTCCAGAGCCGCTCGGGTAAGAGCGCAGCGCGGAGTCGCCAAACGGTTACGCGCTGCTCCTTTACGCGCTTTCGCTTCCAAACAACGCCAAAAGTCATGCTTGCGTGTAGACAAGTCTGTTTTGTGTTTAAATTCCCGTGCATACTAGTAAAATGCGTTAAATGCGTTAAAACGATAAAATGTGAGTGTTACCAAGTGCTTGTGCATGTATCTAAACCAGTGCGTTTCCAAAAAACGCCAAAACTCATGCATGCGTGTAGACAAGTCTGTTTCGTGTTTAAATTCCCGTGCATACTAGTAAACGTGCTGGAGAAGTGATGAGAGACTCATCAAAATGCGTTAAAACTTGAAGTGTGAGTGTTACTATAGTGCATGCATCTAAACCATTGCGTTTCTAAACGTTTGCGTTTCCATACAACGCCAAAACTCATGCATGCATGCTGTTTTGTGTTTAAATTCCCGTGCATGCTAGTAAACGTGCTGGAGACGTGTTAGTGTAGAGATGAGAGAGTCTCATCAAAATGTGTTAACTTGATGAAATGTGATTGTTACTAAGTACTTGTGCATGCATCTTAACTAGCGCGTAATGGTTAGATATGTATTGGAGAGGCAGGTGTCACATATTAAGATCAAATGAAGACTTGGCAAACACATCAGAGACCGCACATGCATGAGTGTTTTTCATCTAAAGATATGCATTGATAACAGGTGTCCAGAACAGTAAACTTCTCCAGTGAAGGCATTTTTATCCTCTGTTAAAGCAGCCTTGGTTAAATTTGGCCTGATCAGGGAGAGAAAAGAATTGCAGCCCTCCCACACTCATGTGACACAACTCGGAGGAAGCGTAATGGAGGTTATTTTGCGTTAGTCGCCGTTTGAAATGTTTTTAATTAAAAGATTGGTTGGAGGAGGCTGGTAACGTCAGTGGAAAAGAAAAAGATTAATTATTGAGGTTGTTGCAGGCAAATTCAGATGCACTGCAGAGATCAACAAGATAAAATTTTAAAGACCTTTTTCTTTGTGCTGCTTTGGTTTCTGAGTAATGTCTTTTTTGCTCTGATTATAAGCAGGCCAATGAGATAGAAATCTGCTATCACTAGTCAGTGTTTTAGTTTAAAATTCTTGTTTTTGTTGTTGTTACTCTTTTTTTTTTATACATTTTACCATCATATTTGAAATGGAAGTTGTTTCTTTGAAAATGCTAGTTTTATTTAGAGAAACAAGGACAGTTTACAACAAAAAGAGAGACTGGTCTTCACGTTAAAGGAATAGTGCACTCAAAAATGAACATTTGCTGATAATGTCCTCACCCTCAGGTCATCCAAGATACAGATGAGTTTGTTTCTTCATCAGATTTGGAGAAATGTATCATTCCATTACTTGCTCAGCAATGGATCCTCTGCAGTGAATGGGTGCCGTCAGAATGAGAGTCCAAACAGCTGATCACAATAATCCACAAGTAATCCACACCACTCCAGTCCACCAGTTACTTCTGACTAAAATACAAGTCCTCCATATTGCTTTCTCCAGTGGAAAAAGTTGTCCCGTCAGAATCAGGAGAGAAATCTGCACAGATTGAACACCGTTTACAAGCCAAAAAAAGTTTTAAACAAATGTGGTTGTATTTTGATGTGAGAGACAACAGGAGATGGACTTTTTCACTGGAGGAAGCGTTATTATGGATTAGACTCAGATTTTGGCAAGCAATGATTTGAAGTTAAAAATGTATTAATAATGGATCTGTTTTTCACAAACATGCAGCTTTTGGCTTCACAAGATGTTAATTGATGGACTGGAGTGGTGTGAATTACTTGTGGATTATTGTGATGTTTTTATCAGCTGTTTGGACTCTCATTCTGACGGCACCCATTCACTGCAGAGGATCCATTGGTGAACAAGTGATGGAATGCTACATTTCTCCAAATCTGATGAAGAAACAAACTCATCTACATCTTTGACTGCCTGAGGGTGAGTAAAATTTCAGCCAATTGTCATGTTGGGTGAACTTTTCCTTTATTGGTGGGCAATTCTTCAGCTGGTCCGTGGTCAGGGAATGCACATATCAGAAATGGGTTAACTGGTCCAATGTTGGTTGATTGAAATGTTTTTACCTGCAGAGGTGGACCAAACGAGGGGGCACTGTGCTCTTGTTGATCTAATCAATAATTAATTGTTTCTCTAAACGAAGAGTCTGCTAACTCCATTTTTAATGAGCAGAAACTGTGACCTTGGCACAAACAGACTCACAGATTATGGTTCTTGCAATATTCTTATAACACGTATGTTATTAACCAGCACACATTTCCCAGAATTCACCGTACAGCTCCTAGTTTGCATCATTGTGCTCCCATGATGCCTTCAGCCTGGTTTCATCCATCTGTTTATGCAGCGGAGGGTTTGACGCTGTGATCATGTTGACGTGTGTGTGTTTTGATGCCACGCGTGCCGTTGCTACTTAAGAGGTTAACACTGGCGCACGTCTGAAGAGGCTGCGCCGAGTCCGTTTCCATGGTGACCTTATCGCTCATCGGCCGCCTGTGTTCATTCAGAGCGGCGATTGATTTCAGGAATCCAGTCGAGCGCGAACCCTGCGCGTGCCGTGCGCATCTGCTCCTTTCCTCTGGTGCCATTTGAAACGAGTGTGTTTGACATATTGTTGTGTGTGGATGATTCACGCTCTGGAAGAATAACACGGTCATACAGAGAACGTGTGTGTATGTTTATGTGGGCACGGATGATCTGAACGCTGATGTTGGCAGCCGGTGTCTTTCAGCTTAAACTTTGCTGTCAGTCATTTCTTTAGATCAGTCGGCGAGCGCTGAGTATCGCGTCCAGTTTCGCGTGTGTTGAGGCTGTGGGCGTCTTAGTGGGATGTTAGAGTCCGTGTGCGATTACAGTAATGAAACATGATCTTTTGAGAACAAGCCTTGAGTTGATGATGATGATGATGATGATGATGGTGATGATGAAGCAAGGTGTCTTTGTAAACACAGTATTAACTAGCCTTTTTGCACCATAATGTGATTAAACTGGTTAAAAGTTTTGAATAATTAAGATGTTTTTTAAAGAAGTCTTTTACAGTAAAAATTCATTTTGTTAAATGTTACAATTTAAAATTTCATATTGTGAATTAAAATGATTTCTGAAGGATCATGTGACACTGAAGACTGGAGTAATGATGCTGAAAATTCAGCTTTGCATCACAGGAATAAATTACATTTTACAATATGTTCACATAGAAAACAGATATTCGAAATTGTAATAATATTTCACAATTTTACTGTTTTTACTGGATTTTTGTCAAATAAATGTAGTCTTGGTGAGCAGAAGAGACTTCTTTCAAAAACATTAAGAGTCCTAATTATTCTGAACTTAAAGGAGCAGTTCACACAAAAATGGCTTTTTTATTTCTGTTTCTTAATTTTTTTTTTATTTTTTTTTAAGCTAACCCATTTTTTAACCATTGTATGACACATGTCTGAGTGAAACAGAATAATTAACTAAACATGTAGAAAGTTCACCTTATAATGATCCAAAGCTGTGTGGATTTTGTTGTTCTTTGGGACACAAAGATATTTTGAAGAACACTGAGGTCCAAACAACATTGAGAACAAGCCTTGAGTTGATGATGATGAAGTCATAAGTGTATCTAAAATGTGTCTATAAATTGTTGCTTGGCTCAGTTTTTCAACATCAAATGGCATTTAATACCCATTTTTGTACCGTTATGTCATGAATGTCAGATTGAAACAGAATTCTTAACAAGAAAAAAAGGTAGTGAGAGTCTTAAAGGAACAGTTCACCAAAAAATGATGTTTCAAACCTGTATGACTTTTGCTCATCTGTGGGACACAAAGAAGATATTTTGTTGAGGAATGTTAAATATAAATTGTTGCTTGGCTCATGTTTTCATGTTGAAGGCCATGTTTGCTGTAACATGGCGCGTATCTGAGTAAAACAGAATAATTTAAAAGAAAATGTAGGGTGAGACTTAAAGAAACAGTTCAAAAATGATTCAAACCTACATGACTTGTATTCTTCTGTGGGACAAAAAGAAGATATTTTGATGACTGTTGAGATCCAAACAACCTTGAGTTGGTGTTATTGATGATGACGAAGTCGTCGTGCATCTAAAATGTGTCTGTAAATTGTTGCTCGGCTCAGTTTTTTTGGGGAACTAACTTCAAATGCCATTTGTTGACAATTTTTGTACCGTAATGTGATGCACGTCTGAGTGAAACAGAACATTCAACAAGAAAATGTAGGGTGAGACTTAAAGGAACAGTTCACCCAAAAATAAAAATCAAACTTGCATGACTTTTGTTGTTCTGTGGGACAGAAAGAAGATATTCTGAAGAACGTTGAGGTCCAAACAACACTGAGAACAAGCCTTGAGTTGGCGATGATGATGTTGAAGACACTGTGCATTTAAAACGTCTCTGTGTGGAGACGTGCTGAAATCGCGTTTGGTCTCGTACTGCATCGCGTCCCTTGTCAGCGTCGGGCGCTTGCTTAGCAATTTGTTGCGATTAACAGGAAAGTGTGTGCAGCTGAATAGGAGTAGTGTTTTGTTAGATGGGTATGAAAAAGCTTAGTTTACCGCGGCAGCGGTCGTGTGAAGACCGAAGAGTAAAGACCATCGACTCTACCGTGCGACTCCACCGGGCAGGGACACCGACAAAGGATATGAGTATCCACTTTAATTTTTCCTCTTTCCTACTACTTGTTTCACTTCTGTTTCAGTTTTTATAACCATTTCTTACCTATGTGTTAGTAAGTTGTTATTTGTTGCTTTATTTTAAAACAAGTATGTTTGGCTCAGTGTTGATGTCTGTATTGGTTGTTTTTATTAAATTATAATTTTATTTAATTTTAGTTATTTTAGTACTTCATACTACATGGAAATGAAATAATATATATATTGCATTGATTTTTATATGTATGTATATGTATATGTGTGTGGCTGTACATACACATGTCGTTGTTTTTTGGTGTTTGGCTTAGTGTTATGTTAGAAGCATTATTATACTCATACCTTTTGTTTTAATATTTTAAATTGTTTTTAGCTTTACTTTTTTATTTTCATTTAAATGTTTAGTTTTTGAAATGTGGTATGCATTTTTCATTTTTGTTAATTTCTTTATTTTCTTAAATGTGTGTATATATAGTATTTACAGAGTTTTGACTTTTAGTTTGTTACTTTTTCTTATTTGTAAGTCGCTTTGGATAAAAGCGTCTGCTAAATGACTAAAAGTAAAGTAAAGTAAGTAAAAGTAAAATGTGTCTATAAATTGTTGCATGGCTTTATTTTTAAGCCAAATTTATTCATTTTTTGTGCCATAGTGTGACACATATCTGAATAAAATAGGATAATTAATGAGAAAATGTAAGGAAATAATTGGGCTTGTCGAATCACTTAAAAATGATGTTCTAAACCTGAATGAACCTTTTGTTCTTCTGAGGGACACAAAGAAGATATTTTGAAAACCGTTGAGGTCCAAACAACCTTGAGTTAGTGTTATTGATGATGATGATGTTATTATGCATCTAAAATGTCTGTAAATTGTTGCTTGGCTCAGTTTTTATGTTGAAGGCATAGGTCTTTGGAGTCCAAACAACATTGGATCCCATTGACAAAACACAAGATTTTTCAAAACATCATCTTCGTTCTTCCACAGAAGAACCTCATACTGGATTGGAATGACATAAATGATGACAGAATTGGGCATTTCACACCAAAATATATTCAATGCAAGTTTGCAGTTGGTTCAAACCCTGTTGGCACACTATTGAGGAGACTTTTTGACCAGGATGTGGAGGCTGAAGGTCATGTTCACCTTCCAGAAAAACCTTCCCTGTTCCCCGGTGGTACTTTTTTTGTTTTGTTGCATTAACCAGCATTAAATTACTAGCAGTAGTTTTTTTGGCTGATTGCATAGTTTACGTTTGACCAGTGCTGACCAGTGTTTTTAGTCCAAAGTCCAACATTAGCATCTTCCTCGAAGTGCACCGTTTATAGGCTCTGCGTGTCACTTTTAGTGCGAGACAACGGTAATTACAGATCTGTCTTTCTCGCAGCTGATGGGAGGACACTGAGAACCGCTGTAGGTGTAAACCGCCGGAGAGAACGAGAGCGAGAGATGTGTTTGCTGGAGAAATTAATCCTAACGCAGGGTGCCGTGTTAAACAGGCCACCGGCGCCGACGTTTCACGTACCGCTGGATCTGGCTTTCAAGTCGAGCTCGTTTGAATCTCGCACACATGCATTAGGGAGCTCATTTCGGCCGGTCTGGAATGCACGACTGTCTTTTGTGTTGTGATAATTGCACGGCTGGCTTTTTCCTGTATCTGCACAAACTGCTTTCAAGTCCTCCGCCGAGCCGGTCCGTGGCTTCAAAAGAGTAACACGGGGCTAATGAAGCCGTTCA
Organism: Tor tambroides; assembly: GCA_021397915.2. Taxonomy (NCBI): domain Eukaryota; kingdom Metazoa; phylum Chordata; class Actinopteri; order Cypriniformes; family Cyprinidae; genus Tor; species Tor tambroides. Next base: position 9,517 of record JAFVLL020018712.1, on the reverse strand, counting down.
GACCACCGGGGCCAATTACACACACACACACACACACACACACACACACACACACACACACACACACACTCGCTGCTTTCTCTAATCGCTGATTAAATAGCAAATCAAACTTTGTTTTTGTGCTGTTGTACAGATGCTGAATGTATATACAGACTCCAACCAGCCCGTATCACACATACTCGCCTACATTCGCCTTTAGATGACACTGAAAACAAAGCCGCTCTACTAATATTTTAGCAATAATGGAGGAAAACTTTCTTTTTTTTACAATAGATGTGCTTTGACAGCACGTCAACCTGCAAATGAAAGGATTCGAGTGTTTAATAGTGTTTCATGTTGTGAAAGAACGAGGCAGGAATAGGTGGTATTTCCAAAATATTATCGCAGTATGAGTAATTTTGTAGTCATTTTATGGCATTCAGCAAAAGATTGACTTATAAGCGTATGACAATGATTGTTTGCACTTCTCTATACAATATTTTTGTGTTAATTCATGTTTCTTTGTGTGTGTAAACCCACTCAAATCCTTGCAAATATACAATGGTGTAGCAAAATCTCTACATGTTGACATTTATGCTTTCTAATGCAATTATAACAGCCAGATCAACACTGAGAAATGATGCATTTGCACACTAAAGTCATTCATCTTTTTATAAGTGGTGGCCAAAATTATTAGAAGACTAGTATTTTCAGCAGCTAAAAAATGGTTTTTAGTCAGTTATTTCTATCTTTTGCTGTAGTGTGTCAGTAGGATATATCCACTTTACATTTCCAAACATTCATTTTGCCATTAATTGTAAAACTTCAGTGAGATTTTTGTGCTCCACACAGAGATCTGATCTGATCCAGTCTGTCTGGAATGACATGAAGAAACAGAACAAACTGAGACAGACTAAACCCAGAAGAACTGTGACAACGTCTCCAAGATGCTTCAAGAAACCTCCCTGCAAAGCTTCCCGAGAAACTATGCACAAGTGCACCGACGGCAAAAGCTGCTTTAAACGCAAAGGATGCTCACAGCAAATGTTGATTTCATTTAGTTAACAGAAGATAATTGATAAAGAAAATCTATTTGTGACATTATTTTTGACAGCATCCTCATTTTACACAAGCATTTTTACACAAGTGCCTAAAACTTTTAACAGCACTGTAGCTTTGCAGGTAGGCTTCTTGAAACACCTTGGAGACATTGCCACAGTTCTTCAGTGAAGTGACATTTTTATGGGAAAATTACAGCACAGACATAATTATTTTTATTTGAAATATATATGATAATCTCAACTTTTCAGACAACATTTATGAAAGTTATTCAAAAAGTGATTCAGATCAGGATGTATTTTATTTATTTTATTGCTAGATAAAGCCCTTGCACATAATGGAAACTCCTATGCTGTCAACTTCTTTTTTTTTTTCCCCCTCGATCAAGAGATGTTTTTTTCTGATGTGTATATTTCCATCCGTTCAGACGAGATCCAGTCTTGTTTTGTTCCAGTATCTTTCATCTTTAAATGCATCCTCTTCTCCTGTTGTCACTGTCAACAGTTCTCACGCACGCATGTAACTTTGCTTTAGTTTGTTCTTCAATAGCAGAGTAAAAATAGAGCACTACGTCGTGCCCGTCACGCTCGGCCTCGTGGGAGGTTATAGAGAGGTCATTCTCGTACCTCTGCAGCAGTAACAGGCACCAGAAAGACTTTGAGCAGGAAAGAGCGTGCACTTTCCTCAAACTCGCTTCAGGTGTACAAACAGCTAAAATGAGATGCTGTTTTCATCAATCCACACACACACACACACGCTCTCTGATACAGCTCAAGGGCAGCGTGTGCTGATATGAAACACACACTCTGGTTATCAGCTCAATGTCTCCACGTTTCGTGTGTCTCTCTTTATTTGTTTGTATTTAATCAAGATTCTTGTCAGTCTCTTCTCTTGTTCTCTGATAGCTCTGATTGCTGGAGGCATTTGACTTCTGTGTTGCTATGTGGTTGTTAGGATGTTCTGGGTGGTTTTTAGTGTGTTGATATTTAAGACTATATGATATTTTGAAATATTGCAAATGTACTAATAGCAGTGTGTATACTGCAGTGGCTTGTGGTAACTGAATGATTTTAATACTTAAGTGAAATTATGAAAAGTCAAAGTTTTAGGTCACTGCTTATCGCATTTTTCTTCAATATCATGTAGTCCTAGTTACTATGTGGTTGCTAGGATCTGTTTTTTTAGTGTTTTTTTTAAAATGTAAGTGTATTTATTATTATTATTATTATTATTATTATTATAAAAATTAAATTGCAGTTTAAAAGGTTTGTTGTGCTTGTTTTCTAGCACTGTATAATTTGGCCAAAAATTGTGGTGATGATGATGATGATAATAATAATAATAATAATAATAATGGTATTTTTATTGTTATTATGAATAATGACAATGATAATAATAACAATAATTGTAATTAATAATAATAATAATAATAATGGTAAAATAGTGGTATTATTATTATTATTATTATTATTAATAATAATAATAATAGTAAATAATAATAATAATAATAATAATAATTGCAATTTCAAATGTGTTCTAAAAAAGGTATGAATTTGCTGTGCTTGTGTAGCACTGCATAATTTGGCCAATATTTGTGATATATCAATATTAATATAAATAATAATAATAATAATAATTAATTGTTATTATTATTACTAGTAGCACTACTACTAGTACTGAATAAAAATATTAAACCAAATTTTACTGTTGTAAAATTTCACTGTAAAATAAAAAAATTTGTATTTAAGAAAAATAATATAATTACTTTATAATAATTAATTTTAATCCATATGGTGATATGGGTTTTATTTCAGTTATTCATGTAGCCCCAGTTTTTAGTGTGTTGCTATGTGGTTACTAAGGTGTTCTGGGTGGTTTTCTATTGGTCCGAATCAAAATAATTCACAATTAACACAAAAAGCTGTGAGATTTTAGGATTCTTTGTCTTTACTCCCTTTTTCTTTTCTGTGTCTTTCTATTTTCCTTTTCTTCTCTCTCTTATTTTTGGGTGATGTTTTGGATGGCGTGTCCTTTCTCTCTGCAGTCTTCTAGATCATAATGTTTCTTCCTCTCCTTCTGAAACTCCAAACTGGGACAAACCCGATCCAGTCAGCGAGATCCGGACGTCTCATCCGAGTGACCCGTGTGTCCTTTTCTGTCAGATACTGAATCAACGCAGCTTTGCCTCCGAACGGCTCGTCTTTCTCCCAGAAAGCTGTGAAACCGCAGCAACAGACTAAGATTTCACAGTTCCTCCTCAAAACCTTCACCTTCAAGAGCGTCTCCAGTGTTGTCCCGCTTTATTTGCTGTCACTCGGCGAGCGTAATTTGGAAATATCAGCTTGTGCAGGGCGAGGTTAAACGCTTTGACGCTGTATCTGTCATACGGCGTGGTTTACATGTTGACTGAGTCATGCCGCTGACATTTAAGGCCCTTCACTCTCTGGCGGTGCGTAAATACACTCCATTAAGTGAAGGCCTCTTCACCGCCTGCCGTAATTATCCTGTTGAGTCGAATTGAGCCGGGCTGCTAGTCCAGGTTTAACTAGCACTCTATTAGGAGTCACTTCAGCGCGCGGGAACCGTCTCCTCATCTGAATGGCTCTCAGAAGCCTGTTAGGAGTCTGTGTCTGGCTGTAGTGCATCTATTAGTCAAGCTGTCTGTCTGACGCTCTCGCTGTCTTCGTTCACAAATGCAGAATGAATGAAGACTGAAGTGAGACGCCAGTGAACTAGAGCAAACTGAACGCCTGCTGTTGGCGACATGAAAATGGCTTTTGCATCCCAATGTACTTGCATAAACCAACTTATTTCTGAGTAGAACAGTAGATTTGGTGAGAAATATTGTCAGAAATCTGTTGATTTTTGTCTGTGTGGAATAATGAAATATGGATAATGAAATGAAATAATTGATAATGAATTGGATAATGAAAAATGTTTGTATGATGGTGAAAATAAGTGATTGGCAACTTCAGCTGTAAGTAATATTATTATTATTATTATTATTGTTATTACTGTAATAGTAGTAGTAGTAGTAGTAATAATAATAATAATAATAATAAATTATTGTTGTTGTTTTCCGCATTATTATTGCTACTAAAATATTAAACAAAATAGTTAATAAATAGTAAACAAAAAAGTTATAATATTTCACTGTAATATAGAGTATTTAAGAAAAATATATTTATTATTATTATTATTATTATTATTAAACAAAATAAGAATTCTTACTATTGTAAGATATCAGTACAGAAAACACTTTGTCAACTTCAGATGAAATTATTATTATTATTATTATTATTATTATTATTATTAATAATAGTATATAATTGTTGTTATGATTATTACTACAAAAAATTAAACAAAATAATTTACTATTGTAATTTCACTGTAAAATAAATACAAGTGTTAAAGAAACAATACTATTGTTATTATTATTATTATTATTAATAGTAATAATAATTATTATTTTATTGTCATTATCATGACTATTACTACTAAAATATTAAAAAGATAGTAATTATTTCTGATATTTCACTTTAAAAGAGTATTTAAGAAACTTGTTATTAAAAATATCAAACAAAATAATTAATAGTATTGTAATATTTCATGGTAAAATAAAGAGAATTTTAGCAAAATAATATACTAATACTTCTTATTTTCAGCTGTATTGTGGTTTTGGATTTACAAGCACATTTTTCTTTACAAGAAAATAGTATTTTCTTGTTACTTTAAATTAATTGTACCTTTAAATATGTAATAAGAAATAAGACGGTTCATTAAATGCGGAAGCTTTGTGAATGTTAGTAAAGTAATCTGTATTAGTAAAGGAAAGAAAAAATCAATTTTTCATCATGCAACCACTTAAAATCTTGAATAAATTATTTTAATGAAATGATCTGTTTATTTCGAGACCTTTACAGTCAGTGATATTATTATCATGATTTAACATGAAGCGTTTCATGTTTGCACTGCGTGTCAGATGACATTTTCACGCACCTGCTGTTGAGTAATAATAATTACAGTCATTTGTGAGGCAATGAAGGTATAGCGTGCGCTTCAGTAATGATGAGGCGTGGAGTCTAGACTGTGATTTTCTTCTGTGTGTTGCTGTGGGAGTGTTGGCCTGCTCTCTTTCCATCTGTATGACCGCTCACAGACACTACAGCTCCCGTAGATGGGCTTTGTGTACTGATACTGTACCACAAATAATACATCAGAGATCTGGGTCAGTGCCGTTTTTGTGTGCGGAAATGCATCATTCACATTCCAGCTCTGAGGTCAAACCCTAGTGAGTCGCCTATATAGACAGCATGAGTACAATGCAGACGCAAAGGTCAGCAGCAGTGTTATGGTTTTTCTTATGATTGTGTGCCTTGTTTTTGGCCAAATTTTAAGGCAGCATTGTATTTATCCTTCACAGAGAAGGAAGTCCCATAATGCATTGCAAAGAGCTCTTGGAAAGATGCAGCAGCATGAATATTAATGTGAAAAATATTTCAATATAAATGCTTAAATAAATAGAAAGTAGCATAACTGAATGTAATTTATTAGAGAAAGGCTGTTTTGCCTGTGTGTGTGTTTATATTAGTAGTTAAGTAATTTTTTTTTTCTCTGTTTGTTTTATTTGTTTATCTACTTATTTGTCATTTAGTTGTTTTATTTAGTTATTTATTTGTTTATTGGTTTGTTTTATATTTATGTAGTTATTTAGTTATTTATTTAGTTGAATATTGATTTTGTATATTTAGTTATTTATCTATTTAGTTGTAATTTTAGTTCATTTGTTTACTAATGGTTTTTTAGTTGTTGTTATTTACTTGTTTTAGTTAATTATTTTTGTTGTAGTCAGTTGTTTAGTTGTTTTTAATTACTTTAGCTATTTATTCATGTAGTTGTAATTTTGGATATTAGTTTATTTATAGTTCGTCTATTTATTTATTTAGTTATTTTTTAGTTATTTTGTTATTAGGTAGGTAGGTAGTTGTGTCTTTTATTTAGTTTTTATTTTTATTTATGTATTTAATTTGTTTTAGTTCATCAGCTGTTATTTAGTTGTTTATTTATTTATTTTAGTTGTTAGTTGTTTCTTTATTTAGGTTTTTTTATTTATATAGTTATGTATTTTTAATTTTTAAATATTTAATTTATGTTACATATTGGGGTCAGTCGGGTCGAGTCTCCTATGTGCTTCACACTACTTGTATTTGTGTGTCACATGAGATGCTGTCTATCTAGAGCGTTTCATATCAGACACTATGAAGGTCCATTTCAGACACTCGCCGGGTTTATTACAGAGCTTCAGTATCACTTTGTCGATGTTTACTTACTCAATGTAATCCTATAAGATCACTTTACATTTCTGTTTACTAGCAGAGCTTTGAAACTGAAGCTGTTTCATATTATTTTTAGCTCTAGATATATGATATTTGGGTATTTCTGTATTTGATCTGAAATACACATTTTCAGATGCACAGATTCAAGATGCTTAATGCAAGAAGTAAATTGCACCCTGAGTGAACACAAGGGCGAATATTGAATCATTTTCATTTATATGCACCAATATAATATACTTAGGGAACTAAATAGCCAAATAAAAAGCACATAATGTTCATAACGTTTCCTTAATTTTCAAATCTACAACAGAATCTTTGTAAATGCATCATGAATATGTGTTATGAATCACCCAGAGCCGTCGTCTGAGGTCAGTTTGTGTTGGGCAGTAATAACTGAGAGCTGTTATTACTCTGGGGAAATATTAACACAGACTAAGTGTTTCTGAAATGCTCTTCTGATTGGGCCCTTATAAAGCTGCTAACCTCACTGTGTTACTGTCTTCTGACACGCCGTCTCGCCTCTAAACTAATAACGGGCTAATAATAGATGCAGTATAAATATGATTCACAACGGCTGTTTTTGTCTAGCACTTTGACTTTAGTGCAGCATCTAATGAGGCCTGGGTGCAATATTGCACGTGCACAGTATGTTTGCGATGATTTTGTGTTGTAAGTATCATGATGATTTATTTAGCCATTAGGTTTCCTAAAGACTGACTCTTTATGTCATCCTTGCGTGATGAGCGAGTCTGAGAGTGTTATGATGAGAATGACTTCAGATAATGCTGCTTGATAGGTTGATTCATTTGTCGGTCAATTTAAATTGTCCAATTTTGTTTTTCTTTTACGTGCAATATTTACATGTGTCTATTTATGGCATTTTTCATATTTAAATATTATAGTAAAAATACATGTAGGTAAGTTTGGTAGTTTATTCATGAATTTATATATAAAAATATATATATATATATATATATATATATATATATAAATAAATAATAATAATAATAATTATATATATATATATATATATATATATATTAGTACGCATAAAGAAGTATATATAAAAACAATAAATTATTCAAATGATAAAAAATATATAAAAAAATAATTTATGATCGTGCTGATTCTGATTTACTCTTTAGGGGTCAATCTAGGCAAGTACTAAATAATAAAATGGAAAGTAGTAATATAACAATGTAATTTAAAAAATGATCTATCTATCTATCTATCTATCTATCTATCTATCTATCTATCTCATGATTCAATAATCTTATTTTTGTTTTAGTGAAAAACAGTGTGAAAAAACATTCCTTAATTATATTTAACTGGCTTTTTTCTATATTTTACTTCTTACATGAAATAGTGTGAATTTATTTTGGGCTGTTTGGTCTGAAAAACTTCAGAGCAAATGTATAAATACTGAGATGTTGAATAGCGTGTAAAAGCTGACATTCGTGCTGCTGTTTCTCCTAGCGTTGCTTCTGTATGTTTACTCTTTGAATTACAGACTCAAAGATGATTTTGTTAGGATGAAATAAATGATTATTTCTTTTTCTCCCAGATAAGTTTGCTTTAAGTGACAGAATGAGATCGCATTGATTTATCATTTATCTCTCTCTCTCTCTGTCTGTGTGTTTGCTGGCAGTTTGCCTGCTGGCGCGCGTTCTTCATGATCCTACACACACACACACACACACACACACACACAGGTTTTGTCTCAGTGGGCTCCAGCTGTGAAGGTGTTTCTGGAGGGCTGTCAGTGTCTGGGTTGAAGGGTCAGTCAGCTGTAATACCGGTCCACTTGTGGATGCAGTCGGGTCACACACACGTACACATGCGGCCACTCGCTCTTTCTCAGCATGACACACACACACACACACACACACACACCTGCTGCTCAGCGATGCCTGCTTTCTGCCACTTTCACATGTGACGTGAAATTAAACAAACTCGAAGTCCGGTTTTGTTTAGAGGAAAACTATGATTGGTTGGATCTTGTATGTTACAGTACATAGCCTAGTTAGAGCTGCCCCATATAGTGAAAATATCTTCCTTTATTTATTTGAAAACAAATATATTTATAAATATTTATATAAATGTATATTGATATAATTAATATAATTTATGTAATATATTAATATTTATACTTGTGTGTCTTGTTTAAAATATCTTTGTTTAAATATATATTTTTTAATTTCATATTTGTTTTATACTTTATCTTATTCTGTTGTATTTTACTTATAAAGAAGACTATTTATTTATTTTTTGCTTGGACGAATCAATATTTCATATATATAAATATATAAATCTATCTTTATATGTATTATATATGTAAGTGTATAGCTTTTTAAAATATCTTTTTAAATATATTTTATATATGTAGGCTATAAATATTTTTAAATATTTTTGTGAGGATGTTTTGGTATATTATTATATTATATTATTTTATAAATGTATGCATGTATTGTGTGTGAGTGTGAAGTTTTTCTATATCTTTTTAACAATATTTTTTAAATTTGCTATTTATATTATATTTATTATTTTATTTTTATCTTGCATTTTATCTATATATTTATGAAAATTTAATTTTTTCTTAAAAATATCTTGATTTTTGAGGTACCTTTTGGCATGATTTATATTCTTATTATCATTTATAAATTATATTGTATTATATCCGATCAGTCAAAAATGTAGTGAAATCTCAGTTATACTGTATAAGGTAAACATCGAATGTGTAATATTGTGATGTACAAGTAGTTTCTGTTAAATTGTAATCTAACATGCTCATTATGTTGTCAGAGAGCAGTTTATGGGTTTATGATGTGATATGTTTTACGGCAGCGGTTGTTACAGCGATTTCCCAAGATGGATGTTGAGATGTTTTGATGCTGTGAATTAGTCGTATGGACCACATTTATGATGCTGTTAGTTTGTTTTGGAGCTTGATGGCTGTAATTACTGTAATCCTTCATCATAAGGGGGGAAACGGCATTGTTTCACAGAAGAGCAGAAGTCATCATGAGGTGAATAAATGATGAGAGAAATATATTTTGGGCTGATCTGTAAGGACCGCTCTCTGAAGGCGTGTTTCATCTCGTGGCTCAGACGGATAGTCTTACGCTCCTCGCTGCTGACCTTGA
>JAFVLL020018711.1:0-28552 GCA_021397915.2 Tor tambroides | reverse complement strand
CCCCCTAAGTCTATTTTTTACTTCTTATGGGGGGTCCCTAATGCCTTATGGGGGGTCCCGGATCCCCCCAGCCCCCCTTCAATTCGAGCACTGACAATAGGTAACAATTGTTGATGAAATGATTAAATTTGCACAACTACTAATAAATGAGTAAATGGAACGAGTGTTCATCTATAGACTACACACCTACAAAGACATCCTGCCGTGACACGTAAGAGGCTCCCTTGTTCTCAACCACACTTAACAGAGAGAAACTTTATAGTCTTGGGGAAACATAAGCCACGGGTAATGCACCATGACACTTTACCATTTTAATTGAACGCCTGACACCAGATTTTGATTTTGAAATAAAGACGTCATATATTATTTACAAAAATAAAAATAAAAAAATATATCGGGCACGCAGCCACGTATGTAATAGGCAGCGTAATCTACTGTAGAGGACTCGCCTTCTTCAGCGAGCTGATTGGCTAGAGGACCTGTCAATCTACAGTGGCCTTCTCGCCAGCACCAGCATGCACGGTTGCGTTATGAAGTTTCTAAAATGACACTTGGGGATATTTTTGTCAGCACCATGTAGCTGTTTTTGTCTAGAAAGGTGAGTATCACTCAGATTCAACTCAATAATTGGGAAAGTTATGAAAAAGCGGATTTTTAACTTCGGAGATGATAGTAGGCTATAGAATTAGTTTAACGTTACGAGTGTCGGTTACTGTAACCTTAAAGTGTATACTGTACATATACTCCATTGTTTCTCAACAAATGTAAGGTATATTTTGTTGATTTTTGCCTTGTGTTTTGTACAGTTGTAGGGGAAAATCTTTTCAGTCAATGCCAGTTGATGTAACGGTGTTATAGGTTGATCCGCTGTTGTTTCAACTACAGATAATAATCACTTTCCAGCTCTGATTTTTTCAGAGGTAGAGCTACTAAGTCTCCAAAATGTCACAATACAGTAGATGTACGTTTATGAACAATGATGCATTGTTTCGTGTTGTTTACATTCTGCAGTATGTTTCTTACTGTAGTTACAAACGTTTTATTACAATAAAGTTGATTTCTACCTGTTATTACTGCTGTAAATCTCCTGAGTGCAGATAGAATGCTGTTTCCTTGCAAGAGTTAAAGTAATATGTTGGAGTTTTGTTTTTCGACTGTGGGCATTTTTGGTCATGTAGAAAATAAATGATCTTAAAAGACCCTAAATAAAATTTCACACTCTAAATAGATTATTTATTTTGGTTAATACCAATTTCTAACAGTGTATATAAATGCAACACAGAAGAACTTGTTTTCTGACAGTCCTACAATGAACATTCCCACAGTTTAATTGTCAATACATCTTAAATTATGTGTTTAATAGCATCTTTATTGGAAATAATAACACATTTTAAACATTAATAAAATGCAACTCCTTTATCTTTATAAGGCTAATTTTATAGCTAGCATTTTATGTATCATAAATATTCACAATTAAGTAATATTTTACATTTTTTGCATAATTTAACATAATTTATGTTTGATTGCACATGGTGTGCAATGAAAGTATTCTTTTTGCAAGAAATATTCACCTGTTTGTTTGTTTGTTGTTTTCCTCTTGGTACAAGTGTAAAATGTTACAATACATATTATACATGAAAAGTATAGAAATATAATTCATGAGGGTAAGGATAATGCTTCCAATAAAGTTTGATTGTTATCTTCATATAACAAACAAACAATAAATAAATAAATAAATAAAATGAAAATAAAAAATTACATGTATTTATAATCTAACTCAACTCCTGAGTCATAGAAGTGAAGTTGATGAACACTACCATTCAAAGTTTAGTTTACCATTCAATGTTTTAAAATATGTTTGGAATAAGCTCACCAAAATTTGATCAGGAAAACAAAAACAGTAATAGTGTGGAATATTATTGTTGTTACAACTGTTACACTAATTTATTTTAAAATGTCATTTAGTTCTGTGATTGCAAAGCTTATTTGTTGTTGTCGTTTTTTCTTTTAGCAGCCATAACTGCAGTCTTCAGTGTCATGATACTTCAGAAACCATTCTAATAAATGTGACCCTGGACCACAAAACCAGTCATAAAGGTCAATTTTTTGAAATTGAGATTTCTACATCATCTGAAAGCTGAATAAATACACTTTCCATTGATGTATGGTTTGTTAGGATAGGACAATATTTGGCCGAGATGCAACTATTTGAAAATCTGAAATCTGAGGGTGCAAAAAAATCAAAATACTGAGAAAATTGGCTTTAAAGTTGTCCAAATGAAGTTCTTAGCCATGCATATTACTAATGAAAAATTAAGTTTTAATATATTTATGATAATTTTGACACATACAATGTATTTTTGGCTATTGCTACAAATATACCCCAGCGACTTAAGACTGGTTTTGTGGTCCAGGGTCACAAATGATTTGTTGCTGAAGAAATATTTTGTGTTAAAAACAGTTGTGCTGCTAATATTTTTTTGTGGAAAATTTTATATATATATATATATATATATATATATATAACTGAACTGGCCTTACTACTTATTCTTCTAGATATTGATCTAGTTGCAGTGATGAGGCGAGGAGATCCTCTCCCTCGAGCCTTTCAGGCTCCAGTGGATGTACATGCGAGTGCGGATGGCCAAGTGTACATGTTCAGACACAGACAAGAAGAACCAGAAGTGTCATCTGAGGATGAGGAACTCAATGTCATGGAGGTCCGGCCGCGAAGCAGAGACTCATCATCACAGGAGAGAGAAAGAGTGGGAGAAATGCTCTTGTTGGAACGGGACATCTCACATGAGGACAATCTCAACAAACTGGCCCTTCAATATGGATGCAAGGTATCATGTTTGATAGCGTAGATTAGGGGTGTCCAAACTCGGTCCTGGAGGGCCGGTGTCCTGCAGAGTTTAACTCCAACCCTAATTAAACACACCTGAAGCAGCTAATCAAGGTTTTATTAGGCATACTAGAAGCTTCCATGCAGGTGTGTTGAGGCAAGTTGAAGCTAAACTCTGCAGGACACCGGCCCTCCAGGACCGAGTTTGGACATCCCTGGCGTAGATCATTCTCATTTAGGCCCTTAAAGGAATAGATCAACCAAAAATGAAAATTTGATGCAAATTTATTCACCCTCAAGCCATCCAAGATGTAGATGAGTTTGTTAAATGCTAAATCTCTCCAAATCTGTTCTGCTGAAGAAACAAACTCATCTACATCTTGGATGGCCTGAGGATGAGGACATTTGCTGCAAATTTTCATTTTTGAAGTGAACATTTCCTTTAAAAATAATAATTTTCTATGGCTTCCAGGTGGCTGACATAAAAAGGGTGAACAACCTATTTCAAGAGCAGGACATGTATGCACTGAAGTCCATCAGAATCCCTGTAAAGAAGCATGGCTTGCTAACCGAGGCCAACTCTGAGCTCAGGAACCCCCAGCAAAGACCCTCCAATGATGTAGCATCGTCAGACAGTGCTGAAGCAAACGACTCGGGAAGACCTCAGGTGCAGGAGTACACCAATTACCTAAAAGAGGTGGACAGTGACATTGAGCGTCTGATCCAAAGCACAGACCCCTCAGAAGAGGTATTTTCCTTCGGTTCCAGGTTATCCAAACGATGGGGGTGGAGAAGCCAGCGTTTGCGTAGCTACGGTGCAGACTGGGGGATCCAGTGGTGGAACGCTGTAATTGCCATGTTGCTCATTGGCATTGTCCTGCCAATATTCTATGTGGTATATTTTAAAACTCAAGATAATGGTGAATCAGTAGTGAACAATAGAATGAACAACATCACTGTGCCTACCTCAAACAGTACGGGGTGAGCATCAGCTCATTGGACCTCGGGAATATAATAGAAAATCACTTTGAAAAAAGTGAGTATAGCACTTGAAAATTTGGAATTTGGTTTGATGCCTACAATTTTCTTTGGTACTTTGATAAACTTAGTATTACAAGTTCACACAGCCTGATCTCACGGCAATTCGTACATATTTTACAAGGTGGCTAATTTGTACGAGCTCACTTGTACAAATTCATACGATTTTTGCCAAATTGTACGTATTTTACGAGTTGCACAATTCGTATGAATTTGTACGAAAGACCTACACCTAACCCCGCCCCTAAACCTACCCGTCACTGGGGTTTAGACAAATCATACAAAATCGTACGAGTGAGGTCGTACGAATTATCCACCTCGTAAAATACGTACGAATTGATCGTGAGATAGCGTTGGTTAACATTATTAAGGTGCATTCATTTAAGTGGATAGATCATCCAATGTAATAAAAAAGGTAACATTTGGGTTCAAAAGACTTGTAATATGACACACCCAATCCCAATTTATTTAGCATGAAAAAGATCACATTATTCAAAATTTGTGAAAAAGAAAGTAACATGAATATGGAGAGACATGCGGGTGGGTAAATGATAACACAAGTTTTTTGGTGAGCTATCACTTTAATTTCATTTGCATAGTGAAGGTACCAAAAGAGACAATTTAACAAATTAGATTGAGTTTGCATTACAAACTGGGCGTTGCATCTGCTTACACTCCACACTCAGATTGTTGAAACTGTTGTTATTGGTTTTATGGGTGCTATTATTTAACAGAATAATGAAATGGTTATAATGGTACAACAAAAACAATACAAAAAAACCCTTTAAAAGTCATAATGAAACAACTTTTCTCATCAAATTGATCATATTTTTGTGGTGCTGTCTTTGCAATAATTTCACCAAGCATTGATATACAATTACAGAAAAATGCAAAGGAAAAGCAAAAAAAAGTACTTTATAAAATTGGGTATGTTTTGCAATTTTGTACCTGTTTGTCTGAATGGTATTTTGTGCTAACTCAAATTTGTATTCATTTCTTTGTTTTGATTTTGAACACTACTGCCAAATAGTTTTCAGTGTGGAAAGGCACTACAGTGCCAGCAGTGCCAAAGAATGGACTTGTATTAAATAACTGTTTGTTCAGTCATTAGAAGTGCAATAAAGACATATATCACAGGAAGGGCTAAACTCATGTGCAGATGGACACATTTTGACCTTTGGATTGTGACATTAAAACATATATTTTGAATCATAGTACTGTTTTTTTTTCTTACATATGTGTATTGCACTGGGATGGCCAATGGATGAATACATTAAAACTCCTTTTCAAATAAAAACAATAGGGTGAATTTTCTGGTATTGGTTCTAATGCCGGTATGAGAGATGAAGATAAAGTAAAAGGGTTGAACAAAGTAAAATATTTTCAAATGGCATCTTGTAATTCAACAGCGCAGCTATTCTGTCATTGACCAATAAGAAAAGAATTCAAAAGGTTCTTCATGGCCTTCTGAGTAATGTCTTATAATTGCTTACTTTCAGTCATTATTCTCTGTGAAAAGGCCACATATTTAGGAACTATGTAATAAAAAAGCAGTCTATAATGTTTCATGTAAAGTATCTTTTGGATTGTGAGTGATTAAAGTCTATGTAATAGTAAACTGTACAAACCCAATATACCCATTAAACATTTTAGTTGTTTTTGTTGACACTATCTGGAGGCAAAAGGCACACTAATGGTTATGTTTTGACCAGTAGGGGTATATATTTATATGATATTCCCAGGATAATAATGATGTAGTGATACAAGAAGTCTATGAGAGGAGTCACAGACAGTTTTTGCAACAGGAAGGAGCATTGCACATTCATTTACAGCATTATGCATTCATTTCTATGGTATCGATAAATGGTGACAGATTGCTGTAAAACTCTGAATGTGATCAGTCACTTAAATACATGAAATATTAAAAAATGCACAATACGAGTGCTAACAAGCATTGAATCTGCTAACAAGCGCAAAATTGGATTTTTTGGGATTAAAAGTTTGTGCAGTCTTTTTAGTATTATTATTTGTATTTATTTATTTTGTTTTTTAATTGAGGTTTTACTTATTTTAGAGGAACTATAGCAAACAACTTGTTTCAAACAACTTTGTCATTTTTGGAATTTATCTAAAAGGGAATAGGCCACCAACAAATTGTCTCTGCCCACAGACTTGCAGCCATTTTTCCATCCAACACCATATGTTTCCAATCTTTTTTGCACTCCAATTCCAAGTCTTCATTGGATGGGACTGCATGATCCACTTTAGTTTGCAGCAGTGTTATTTACTGTAGCATCGGTAATATACATTTAATTGATATTTTGAATTAGATTTTAAATGTTTACATTTTATGTTTTCATTTCATTTGTAGTTAAAATTAACAATTTTATGTGTTATTTTTATATATCTATGTATTTCTTAATTATTATTTTTCTTTTTCTTTCAGTTTTATTTTAGTTATTTTAGTACTTCAAGTTAAGCTAATTGAAAAAGAAATGTGTTGCAACTAGCTGAAATAAAATACGTTTCATTTCCAGTTAACGTTTGTTTTATTTTAAGTAATGAACTTTTTTTTCTTAGCTATATTTAACTATAATAACCATTTGTTTGTTTGTGGTCTAGATTAATTTATTGCTCAAATTTGCCTAGTTGAATGGTATGGCAGAGCCTAGGTAATGGAGGGATAAAACAACAGTATTTGTATTCATATCAATAAAAGACTTCAGGCAGGGAATATCGAATATGAAATAAATACTACAAATATCGGATTAATATTTAAAATTGTTTAAATGTGAAATGCCCATAGCGAAACAGTCAACATGGATTTGATTTATTGAGTTAAAAATCAAAAGAAATTTACAGAGAGAAAAAAAAATTATTGTTAGCGTTCGTTCAACAGCTGCTGAGACTCAGTCCCATGTGATCTCACAACCTGAAAGATTCATCTCACAGGCTCAGCTCACAGAAACAGGCGCTGCTGTGATCCTGCTCCAGGCCCCACAGCTTTGGCCCTGTGCCTTGTCTCCGTCTGCGTCTCGGCTGCTGCAGCACAGACCGAGGGTGAGAGGACCACCCCTTTCTTTGTCTGCAAACCCAAACCGCAGTTATTACGCAAACCTTAACACTCCCAGAGCAAGTTCTGATGTGATCTGTTTGATAATGCTTTTTTATTTCTGCATGATCCAAGATTTAGGAACATTATCTCAAATTTTGAATATTGGTAAGACAGTACACAGACAGACTAAGCACAGACTGAAAAAGCTGAGCACCTCCCATAGTGTGTATTCTGAGGGTTTTGCAATCTATAAATCAATTAAAAACATGTGCATACTTTTAAAAATAAAGGTTCCTTAATGGCATCAATGGTTCCATAAGAACCTTTAACATCCATTGAATCTTTCCGCACTCTTAAAAACAAAGGTTCTTTATTGGCATTGATGGCTCCTTGAAGAACCTTTATCATCCATGGAAATTTTCCTTTGCACAAAAGGTTGTTTATAGTGGAAAAAGGTTCTTCAGATTATTATAATGTTCAGAACTGTTTGCCGAATGGTTCTTCTACGGCATCGTGAAAACACCTTCTGAAACCATTTTTAAAAGTCTAGAATATTTGATTGTCATTGATAAATAGGCTACACATCAGTTTGAGAGGAATCTTGTTTTGAAGGGTCCGAAACGGGAGCAAGTCAGTGTTGCCAAGTCCGCTGTTTTCCCACAGAATTGGGCTACTTTAACACTGTTGCCGCGGGTTGTTTTTCATGTACGCGGGTTGAAGCGACCCCAACAACGTGATATTTAGCCCCTGGAATGCGAATTATACCAAGGGAACCCCTCCAAAAACATGTATTTTACCCCTCTGAACGCGATTTTTACCGGGGGACCCCCCTCGAAATACGATTGGGCTAGTTTTGGGCTAGTTTTGAGTGGCAATTTGGCGGGTTTTGTTCCGAAAACCTGGCAACCCTGGAGCAAGTAGCCATTTGTGTGTGTTGTGTGTTTGTAGAGAAGTGCTTTGTTTTCTTAGGCTCGGTGTTGTGTAGGCTACTTGTGGGACAAATCAGTCAATCTGAAGCATCTGCACAGAGTAAAAAAAACAATGAGGAGATTTAGGCACTGTGGCTTTAAAGACTTTGCTCACTTCTGCGGTTGGCAAAATGCCATGTGGCCACAAAACAGCCCTAACCCTTTTTTCCAAGGAGCTTTCAACACGCATCTTCCTGGCAGTTTTTCCTCAAACTCATCCGTCTGCATGTATAGATCACCCGGTTTGATGGTTTTGTGAGCGAAATCCACCAGAGGGCAGCCTTATCCTAAAGTAGAAAAAAAAAAAAAAAAATTGAACGCATTCCATGTAGAAGATTGTTATTTACAGTACGCCTTAGGTATTGCTTTCATTTGTCCCTTGAAACTTTCTTGCACGTAGCAATTTCAGGCTTGGTTTATGGGAATGCATATAGGTTATATAAAAATATAC
The DNA here is from genome assembly GCA_021397915.2 of Tor tambroides. Classification (NCBI taxonomy): domain Eukaryota; kingdom Metazoa; phylum Chordata; class Actinopteri; order Cypriniformes; family Cyprinidae; genus Tor; species Tor tambroides. The sequence goes on along the minus strand of JAFVLL020018711.1, from coordinate 20,195 downwards.
ACACACATACATATGTATTATTTTAAGCACCCAAACCTCAAGGTGCATATATTGTAGCTTTAATCCAGGAGCTGATTTATTGTAACTTACTATATGTGTGTGTTTGATAAGCACTGTTACTGTGGGCTCTGGAGAGAATAGGGATTTTTCTTCTCCCAGGGGGATTGAGCAGACACAGGGTAATTTGTAGTGAAATTTCCAGCAGGGTTCGTTTTGCAGGTGGCTGAGTGCAAGGGTGTGGTGAGGAACGAGAGAAGCAATTTGCTGGCTGAAGGCTGTGAATATGAGCATTGTTGCACAGCAGCAGGTTGGGTCGTGAGATCATGGGCGGTTTGATAGCAGGAAAGGTGGCAGGGAGGGTGATCCTTTGAGGTATCTCTAAGATTTGCAAATAATAATAACAAATGATTAAATCTTCATATGATATGTGACTGAATATAGATGATCATGATTTTTTTATGTGATATTCTTTAGGGTGATTTGAGACTGTATTAAATATTGACATGAGAAAAGAGCAATGCATTCCTCTTGTATAAGCATCTTTTAAAAATGCTTAAAGAATTGACTGTTTGCTTACATTTTTTAACTGGAGTGCAGAATTTTGATTGCTTATTAACATTTTTAATTCATTCTTATTACATTTATTCTTATTTTAATCGAATACTGCACCTACAAATAAAACGTCTGTCATCTTTTGTGCACCCTCACATTGATTTGAACCTGTAGGATGTTTTTTCAGTGAAATACAGAAGCATATATTTATCAGAATGTCCAAGCTGCTATTTTTCACACAATGAATGCTAATGGTGACATAACTGTCAAGGCAAGATTTTCTGTTTATAACATCTTCTGCACACAAAATTATCATATGACTTTAAAAACAATTAGTGCACTAGCCATATTGTTTATTTTTATGATGCCCATTTATTTTATTTCATTTTATTTTAAAAATAAAAAAAATTAAAAAAACTTGAGAGCTCCTGGTTCCCATCAGCTTGCACTGGAACTTTTCTATTTATGTTCCACAAAAGAAATAAAGCATTATAGGTTAGAAGTGATATAAGGGAATAAATGATATTTTGCTGAGATTTCTTGAGGGTAGTAACTATTGTTTTTATTGAAGAACATATGGGTCTTGAAACCTATGGAATTGTAAAATTAATCATGGTTAATTAAATATATCAATAAGTTTGAAAAAATAAATAAATAAAGTTTGAAAACAAGCACTCATAATTACAGCAGAATTTCCAAAAAATATATATCTCAACTTCTGTGCGAGGGCCTTCTAATATAAGGCTGAGGACCACTGCTGTAAATCCATAATCTTTTCTCTACTAAAGTTTAAGTTCTTGTAGGGATATGTGCACACACTCACACACAATAAACCCTCAACACGCAATTTGTTTTAGTGCTTTGTTTTAGTAACTGAAATGCTTATGTAGACATGAGCATCAGCGAGAGGCAGTACGAAGGTCATATCATCAGACACACAAGTTGCAGTTGGCAGTTTTATTCCAAGAGGAATTATGGTAATCTCTGAGGCTTTGGTGCTGATTCAAATAGCAGTTCAACTCTTTAAATCCCCTGCCAAAAGTCTCCTACATGGCTTAGGTCATACCAGAGGAAAGAGAACTGTGAGGAAACACACATGGATCAAGGGGAGAAATAGGGTAGTTTGATTCCTTTAGCGAATATGCGTTCTTGGCAATGTTTTCCATCTTTTTCTCTTCTAACTGCCAGTAATAGAATTGCACATCGCAATATGTCTGAAGAAAAGACCTGAATAAGCTTTTAAATGCAATAAGTAAGGTGTGAAGAGAAGAAAACCACATCAAAGCTTACAGTTGCGTGTGTGTGGTCAGACGTGTTATTCTTCTGGATGATTTTTGCTGTGATGGTGAGCATCTTCTTCTCAGTGTCTCCTGGGAATTGTTTTATGGAAAATCAGCAGAAGACACAGCTGGCCGAAGAATGTGATGTGCTGTCAGTCATGTCCTGGCTCCTGTGTGGGTGGGAGTTTTTCTTACTCTCCCACTGTGGGGGGGAAGCAATGGCATGGCACCTGTTTTACATTCCACCAAGAGGCCTTGGGTTCTGGAAAGCTGGGGCTGATTCCAGCAAAAGCTGCTCAGGCATGGCATATGGAATAAAGCAGTCAATCTGCGTAGCAAATTTCTGTGCAGTTATGTCTCCTGTGTGTTCTTTGTGACAAATGCAGACAATGCTCTGCATTTTTATTTTATTTTATTTCATTTCATTTCATTATCCTGTCCTCAAATTTGATTGCCTGAGCAGCATTCTCACTCTTGTATAATTCGGCTTGACTAGAGGCGTAACAGTTGGTTTTGAAGTCACAGTTCAGAATGTTATGTATGTATGTATGTATGTATTTTTTCATTTATTTATTTACATACGTGTATACTGTTACAGCCCAACTGTCTGCATTCGCAGTGTCCCAGACAAAAAGTATGTGAATGATGTGGAGTGGAAGTGGGTTTGTGTGATTTCTACCTTGACCAAGGAGCAAGTTAGACAGCAGTGTTCATTTTTATAGTTTTTTTTAGTTATAATTATTGTCTTTTGACATACATGTTCTTTAAATTCAGTCAATATTTTGTCATATTCATTAAAATATAATCATATTTTAGTACATTTTAGTACGTTTCATTTATGAAAATATAATTTTATTAAATTAAAAATGTATTCTTCTTCTTCTTATTATTATTATATTAAACACACACACACATTACACAAATTTTACTCTAATTTTAGCCAATGAAGATAACATTTTATTTAATGAAAGTGCAGAATAAATTATTTTTATTACCATTATTATTATTATTATTATTAAATGATTACTGAAACACACACACGCGCGCACGCATTAGGTTTCTGTGAATTGTGGGGACTTTCCATAGACTTCTATTACTTTTATACTGACCAAACCATATTTTCTGTCCCCTAACCCAACCCTAACCCTAAACCTACCCCTTACAGAAAACATATTTGCATTGTTACACTTTCAGATAAACAAAATTTACAATTTTTAATCATTTTTTTCCCTCGTCAAAAATTTCAGGTTTTACTATCCTTGTGGGGACATTTGTTCCCCACAATGTAGCATAAACAAGCGCGCACGGGCGCACACACATATATATATATATATATATATATATATATATATATATATATATATATATATATATTAGTGCTGTCAAACGATTAATCGCGATTAATCGCATCCAAAATAAAAGTTTTTGTTTATATAATATGTGAGTGTACTGTGTATATTTATATATTAAGTATAAATACACACACATGCATGTATATATTTAAGAAAAATGTTACGTTTATATATTAAATAAATGTATACATTATATAATTTATATGAATATAAATATATACATGTAAATAAATGTAAATATTTTCAAAATATGTGCTGTATGTTTGTGTATTTATATATACATAAATTTACACAGTACACACATGTATATTATGTAAACAAAAACTTTTATTTTGGATGCGATTAATCGCGATTAATCGTTTGACAGCACTAATATATATATATATATATATATATATATATATATATATATACTGTATATGTGTGTGTGTATTATATATATATATATATATATATATATATATATATAATTTTTAAGAATGTATCAACATTTCAAGACTCAAAAATAATAAATAATATAAAAAATATAATAGAAAAAATAAATAATAATGAGTACACTAAGACAATATGTAATAATTTTGTAAATATGCTTTAGTTATTCATTGATTATTTGAAAGAATTACAAATATTTAAAAAATATTTTAGAACAAATGTACTGTTCACATTTTATGGTGTTATTGTTTACTCATATTTTTGTGTTTTAATTAAAATGGTTTAATTATAGTAATGCTGTGAAATTTTCATCCCATCTTCATTATTGTTATTGAAATAAGTATTTTGCTAACAGTTATTTTAATCAGTAATTTCATTGTTGGGTTTGAAACGAATAAGAGCGAATTTGTTTGTTTTTCTTAAACATTTATGTGTGAGTGAGCGGGAAATGGAAAACCCTAAGTGGAACTGGAGTGGAGCGGTATAACGTATAGTTACAACACAAATGCATCTTCTTGGTGTTTTTAAAGAAGTTGACAAAAGACATGGAAATTGCAATTGTCTTTTCTTCTCTATTGTGACATATCTAAGTGAAATGACTTCTTGAACAAGAAAAAACGTAAGGCGGGACTTTATTTTGTCCGTCGGGAATTGATTGGATTGTTGTCGACTACTAATTGCTGCGATTTCATGTGATTGACGGGTTGCTGGAGGGGAGAGATTTTTTCCAATCCTCATGACGGTTCATACATCGTCAACCGCAGATGTCGTTGTTGGGGGAGGGGTTCATGGAGTTCATGTTTTTAATTAAAGATTAGGCCTACTAGGGCACATGAATTATAAACAAATAATGATGTGCACATTTAAAATAAACACTGCAATACTTCATTTAAAAAAAGAAGGTCCATTTTTGACATTGATAGTGACTTTTATGCTGGCGCAAGACATATGTTCACTTTTTTAGGTGCCCTTGAAGCCATTTTAGCAGAGGTGACATGCTCACAGAGTCAATCCACTGGTGTAGAGAAGGACATCAAACAGTCCCGCTGTAAGAAGTGGATTTAAACCGCGAGAGTCTTTATCTACAACAGACTCCTTTTTTGTCTGCAGGCTTAGATTTAAATGGACTCAGCTTACTTGCAAATCTTTGCCAAGGGCACTGCGTAACTTTGCATTGTTGTGGAAGTAGGTGTTTGATAATTGCTAAAAAGATGACCGTATCTTGTGCATGGTAGTCTCATCCAAACAAATTGTGGTGAGCCTGAAGCCTTGCTCATGTGTTGTGTACAAAGGCCCATTCAAGGAATAAAATCCCTGGTGGCTTTTACATACCGTAATTTTAAAAAGTATATACTGTACTGTTATTACAGCACAATCCCTTAAGTACATGAACAAATGAAAACAAAGTACAACCATGGCCAGTGAATTATTTAAAGCTGATTTAGCTGTTTTCTCTGTATGAAACCAAAATGGCAGTTTTTTCCAACATCGCACCCACATGACAAATCGCATTAGCGAAGTTCAGTATTTTTGCAGACTTCAGCTGTTTCGCTCGTGCTGTCTTGGGTTTTGTGCTGAAACTTTTAATTTGTAATTTATTCAGTTTTGATTGTTATATTTTCTCTCACCTTAAAGGGCCCCATTTTGTAATGTATTCACATCCTCAAGGCGGTATTACTGTACTGCTCTGCAGCTGTGTGCAGGACCATCAGGATATGACTGAGCCAGGCTTGGAAATATTACAAGCTGCTCATGGAATGTCTGATACTGGAAGAGCTCCATCTGCATGTGGGGCAGCAGCCGTCCTTCTGCTCTACAGGAAAAAAACTCCACAATGACTATTTGATAGCACAACCTTACTTAACTGTGTAAAGCCTGTCATTTGAAATAATAATTTAAAAAAATATATTTTTAAAGGAAAATAAAGGAGACCTATTATGCCCGTTTTTACAATATGTAATATAAGTATCAGGTATCCCCAGAATGCATCTGTGAAGTTTCAGCTCAAAATACCCCACAGATCATTTATTATATCATTTTGAAAATGCCTATTTTGACTGGAATTAGAAATATAATATAAAATACGCTATAAAATAAATATAAAATACGCTGTTTTCGTGCATGTCTCTTTAAATGCTGCTTCCCACCCCATTTAATATACATTAAATGAATCAATAAATCCACTGCTCTTGTCTCCTCTGAGGCTGGGACTCTAATGGCGCTTTTCCACTGCATGGTACGACTTGGCTCGGCACGGCTAAGTACGGCACGGGACGGCTCGGTTTGCATTTCCACTGCAGTTTAGTACCGTTTTAGAGTGGGCTGGATTATGTCGTTATACTTGCGCCACCTCTTCTGCTGTGACTTTTTAATTCCGTGTCGCTCCATCAAGCTCTCGCTGGGTCCGCTCCTCGGCTATGAACGAGAAGAACATCTGTACTTCCTCAACAGAAGACAATGAAACAGCCATTTTTTGGTTGTTTAAAAAAGGTGCGCTCATTGCTGATTTAAATCTAGTGGGTCTGTTGTGTCTCGTGTCGCAAGTTTGCAGTGGCGATTTTCTCCGGCCAATCAGTGATCAGCAGAGTTTACACGTCACGTTTTGGTAACGGTACGGTTCACTTGGAACCTCAGCCGAGGTGGTACTGAAAAAAGCACCAGGTACTGTACTCAGTGGAAAACCCCCCAAAAGTGAATCGTACCATGCCGTATCATGCGGTGGAAAAGCGCCAGAAATAGTGTTCTGTGCTCATCAGTGCAGCCAAAGACAGAACAGTTAGCATGCTTTGCTTGAACTTTCACTATGGCGTTAATACTGGAACACCACTGTCACTTGCGAAAACAAAATGATTGTGTCGTGGGTGGAAACGTGCAGATTAAGGGGTGGTAATATTATAATAAGATCCCCTTCCTACGTCACGGGTGAGCGAAATATGACCAGCTTGTTTTTTCATAAGCTTGCAGAGAAAGGCTTACCAAAAAAAAAAAATACTGGGTTGTTCTTTTTATTTATTTATTTTTCATTTTCTCAGTTGGTAGATGCACTGGGGACCCAATTATATCACTTAGAGTGTAACAAAAAAATCAACATTGTATTTGGTTCAGACCAAAGCAAGTGAACTAGTGGACTTTCCTGGTGTGACTACACCCTTAAACACGGAAAAAGTCAGATTTTCATGATATGTCACCTTTAACACAATTCTTCTAAAAAATTATGCATAATCGAGTAAACCTAAATTGCTTCAGTTCAGAAAGTGTTCATCTTGAGATATTATTAAAAGTTATTCTTATATTTACTTTAAAAAATTAAAAAGTTTTCACATAAATCAATCAATCAAATCTATCAATCAATCAATCAATCAATTAGTCAGTCAATCAGTCAATCAATCAATCATGTACCACAACCTGAAAAAGGAGGACACTTTTAGAATTATACTAAGCCTTTTACTTGCTTAAAAAGTATTAACTGTCAATCTCACGACAGAAGGCATGAATGTGAATTGTATACAGAAGGTTTTTCAGCAAATTTTGGATCATGCTGACGATTTAGAAGCCTAAGAATTCATGATACAGTAGGCTTCATAGGGTTAAGGTTTCATTTTTGAAATATTGTACTGAAACTTATTTAATTATTATTATTATTTTTCATTTACCATGTTCAGATTCCAAACAAAAACATTTAAATTTTGGAAAATTACAACAATTCCACATGATACTAATGTGAATTTTGGTGCGTGTGTGTGTGTGTGTGTGTGTGTGTGTGTGTGTATATATGTATATGTATATATATATATATATATATATATATATATATATATATATATATATATTATATATACAGTATATGTATATATATATTAGGGATGGGCATTTCAAGCAAAAGTAATATTCGAAAATCGCTGGGAATTATTCGATTATTATTCGACATATTAAATACTTTTATCCTGTATGCATACACGCAAGTCACGTTATTAGGCTAGTATTTTATAAACAGAGAGTGAGAGAGACCAGTCACGCTTTTAATCTGTATGATAACAAACTGTTCAATTTATTTAAAGATAGGCTATCTTAACTCAAGCCATATAATGATTGTAACATGCTGAAACATATTAATATAATAAACGTAACAATGACAGCACTTAACAGCAGTCAATATATTAACATAAATCATCTGCTCATAAGGTATTAAACTGCTCAAAAAATATATTCCAATACTTTCTCTCGCAATTATATCGTTGGGTAATTATTCTGTATATTAACTGCGGGCATCAGTGAGCCGTTATTAATTCGCGGGGCATTGAAAACGCTTTTGAATGCGCGTGCGCGCGACCGTTTTACTTTCACTTTGGAGATTAGCGATCACGTTTAACTTTATACTATGGAGCGGGTACTTACTACACATACAAGATTAGATGTTTGTCAGCGGTGCTCAGGATCTGCAAATCATTTGCCAACATCCTACTCTGTTGCTGGTAATTGAAACTGCATTTACTGTAATGTAAAAGGCTATCGCTAGCATGCGGCTAACCATATGTCCCTTTAGTGGCTCCGTAGAACGCGTTATTTGTTTTCCGTGCCTTTCCCAGTACGGATCCAGCACACCTCTAACCCAGTCGGGGATATTTGTGGTCCGCACAGAACTCTTATTTGACTTCGTTGTAAGTTGCTAGTCTACAGCGTTCGTGTGAGAGAGTCTGTTCTTCTGTTGTCTTTGACAGATTTAAGGTGTGTTATTGGCGCTTACCTCTGCTTGCGCGTCTCAGCCGCATCAGCACCGAAAACATGGGGAATATTTAGACAAATATAATCGCACAACCTATTCGATATTCGATGAATAAATCGATTAATCGAATATTCGAAAATCGTGACCCATCCCTAATATATATGTGTGTGTGTGTGTGTGTGTATATATATATATATATATATATATATATATATATATATATATATATTTCAATTGTACAAATATTTTACACTTAAAAATAAAGGTTCTTTGCTGTGTCAACAGATGACTTGGACTTCATGGAGATTAGAAAAGACTCTTTAAAATTTTTTAAAGAGATACAGAATAAGAAATTCAATAAAGACCCATTGTAGATCTTCTTCCTTCTCACCATAAAGTCCTTTTTTAAGCTGTCACATTGTTAACAGGCCTTTCCATTTATCTGTTAGTTGGCTAATATTTAGTATAGGACTTCTACGAAAGGTTTACCTGATCTTGATGTGATGTTCCTGAAAATATTTGGTGCAATAATACTGTTTGTCTATAGCCGGCTATTTTTACTTAACTGTGCAGCCCTGTGCAGTGTATTTAATGGTCATTTTGTGGAACCTGCAAATATCTTGTTGAGTTGCACATATGTTTTTTACTAACGTGGTCATTCCTTGATTCTAACAGACTCATGTATTTGCTCTCAAGAGCTTTCTTCAGGGTGATGAATAATTGGATGTCTATTGATCCCTGTGCTATGTGCAAAACAGCTGTGTCAGGCCAGGTGCAGTCAGTTCATTTCTTCTGTCCGAGGAACAATTTATACCATAATTCCTGCTGGATAAATCTTAGTTCTCTGCAGCCAAGGAAAACCAGATGAAAGCTGTTAATGCAGGGTGGCTTTGGAAACAAAAACGCTTCTCCATAAAGGTGTGGATTTCTTTCTCTGGATTTTTTTCCTTAGTTTCAGCTCTCTTTCATGCTTATTTTCCTTGTCAGGCTCATGCTGGACAGATGCTTCAAGTCACACCTCACCCTTCAGTCACAGAAAATATATATTCTCTTTGTGACATTTTCCAGATTTCACTTTTGAAGAATGCTAAATTATGACAGACTCATAATTACATTGAAAAGTAAGCAGAGAGAATAATATTACATTTCAAAGACCGACAGAACGAGATGGAATGAAATATTTGCTCAATGTGCTATAAAACAGCTCAGCTTTAATTTACAAGTTAATGAATTCACAAGAAATAAAAATTATATATATATAGGCAAAATTTTGTATTTTCATTTAGCTTATTAGCTTAGATTGGTCTACTAAAATAACCAAAACAACTACAACTGCAGTAAAAATCAATGAAAGCTATACAGACATATATAAAAATACTACTACTAATAATAATAAAAGGGAAAAAACACAACAAAATTTAACTATAATTAAAATTAAAAGAGAATATATAATTCTAAAAACCTAATTCAATTAAATTAATAAATTATTAAACAATAAATAAAATAAAAATTAAATGCCTTGATCTTATTTTTACTTCGGTGCGGTAAGTAGGACTTTAGTTTATGCATTAGGCAGAGGTGGGGGCAAGTCACACATGTTCAAGTCTCAAGCAAGTCTCAAGTCCCTACCATCAAGTCTCAAGCAAGTCTCAAGTCACAGTACAAACTAATCAAGCAAGTCAAGTCAGTGGCTCACCTCAAGCAAGTCAAGTCGAGTCCTGATAAGGGTCAAGTCAAGTCACAGTATCAAACAGGAACAAATATATTTTTGCCACACGACCTTATTCATTTTTCCTCAGAAATTAACTTTTTTAATTATACATTTTAAATAATAATGTTTTAAATATAACATTTTGAAAATAGGCAAAATACTACTTTGTATACTGATAAGTCTGTAATTGAGAAAATATTGATAAAAATATGTATCTCATATTTATGTTATATTGAGTTTGACCATCCTAGGAGACACAGATAATAGATGTTTGAAAATTATTTTGCACTAAATATCTCCAGCAAAGACTGGGATTCAGTCTGGGAGCACGCTAAAGAATTTTTGTGTGTAACAAAACATGCTATTCAATTTAAAATAATATGCTGACTACAAATCACCCTTTATATCAGAAATAAAATGGACCCAAAATTTTTATTGGATATAGACACCCTATTTGGACTGTTTCTTTTACTTTGCATGATTGCCTACATTGTTCTTGAAAACTATTGTCATCATGGCTCAAAACAAGAAGCCTATTGCTGTTAATGTTTATGTATCTTCCCCTGTAACTTATCGATTTCTTTGATTTTATCTTAATAAGAACTAAATTGACAGCTGTGCATTTAAGGTCTGCCTAAGCTTTTTGTTTCGTTTCGTTTTTGTTTTCTGTTTGTTCTGTTGGGGAAAAAATTAATTTAAAAAATTGAATATAGAAATATGAAATTAAATGATAGACCTACTCTATGACATTAATGCCGCCAGTAAGTGGCGGCAAATCACTGCTTTATCACAGAAGCGTTCATTGAACTGATTCATTCAAAACAGTTGATTCGTTCATGAACAAGCAAGAATGGGCCACTGAATCACTCAACCGATTCGTTCAAATCCCTGGATTCGTTCAGTATTCAGTGTGTTGCTTAGAGACGCGCGTAACTCTAGCTGAGGGCTGAACGGAACTGTTGGCAGCCGCGCTGAAAATATTACTAAATCGTATGTTATAAATATAAAAACTCATACTAGGGCCATTTTGACAACATGTCTTGAATTTTGGGTTCAAGAGAAATATCACTAATCGATAAAACACTGTGGTTTCCGTGGTACAATTCTATATTGATTTACAAAGAGGGATACTTGACACTAAAGCACTGTTTTGAGAGGCAAACGCCAGCGAAATTAAAGTTTGACGTCGTTAATTACAAACACGAGATTAATAATTTATAATCACTTTAATTTAATGACAGACCTAAACTGAAAGACCAATGCTGTTTTCAAATAACGAACAGGCTTTCATACCTTTCCTTTATGAAGTGACGTCCTGGCTTTGCAAATGCATACAGTTTCGATTCGCAGTGTTAATCAAAACATCTCGCGAGATTCTCTTGCTCCCTGTATTTGGCGCGCTGTGTTCCTGTGCTCATGCAGCGTCATGAACTGCGCAGACTCGGATCACATCTGCCGCTGGTTCAGTGGGTTGCGTTTTGTTTACCAAATTATGTCGCAATGATTTATAATAATAATTAGAGTAGTTATAAAGTCAAGTCCTGCTGAGTCATGAAGGTCAAGTCAAGTCTCAAGTCACTGGATCTCAAGCCCAAGTCAAGTCGAGTCATTTTCTTTATTTAGTCAAGCAAGTCACAAGTCCTTAAATTTGCGACTCGAGTCAGACTCGAGTCAAGTCATGTGACTCGAGTCCCCCACCTCTGGCATTAGGTATCGTGAACTAACAATGAAAAACAATTTTATTAATAAAAACAAATTTATTAATAGTAATTATTAACATAAGAAATGGATTACTTTATAAAATACTTGGTTAATTCATGCACTCAAAATGTAAAAAAATAAATGCATAAATAAAGATTAAATTTATTATTAATTAAGGTTTTTAAATCCATTGTTAGTTCATGATATACGCAATGCATATAAAATATATAAATGACCAAAAAAAGAAAAAAAGAAACTCATAAGTGTTACACTCTTTATTTTAACTTCCCAAGAACATTTCTGCAACAGTAGTATGTTCCCATACTACAGAGCAGTAACCAAACAATATTGTATAAGGTGAAAAAACTTTCAGAAACAGTTCAACCTATTCTATTTCAGCCAAAACTGAGCCCAATATGGGGTAAATAACATAATAAGTCCCCATAAGCACAGCCCCAGCTGTGAGAGCAACGCAGCAATTTGTTAAGAAGATGACATGGTTAATGAGAACCACTTGCTGCTGGACTCCATAAATTCTGGAGGGGTGGGAGACAGTGGAGGGGGAGGGGGTTTGTAGTTTAGCTCATCCTCTGAAGTGCTTGGAAAACATTCGTTGCACGTCACGCTGACAGCCGCTGAATTTCCTGCCATCCCAGATGTGCCCACACAGCTGTGAAGCAAATGTTCCCTGGAGTCTGTTGTCTTAGAGCAGTTTAAAAAAAGATCTTTTGTGTGTGAAAGAAATGTGTGTATTGTTTATCATTTGTTTGTGGAAATAGTGTATATTTGTGTATCATGTTGCATGTAAATGCTTGTGTTTGTGAAGCGACATGTCTTTGGCTCAGTGGCCGTGATGGAAAAGGCACAAAAGGCATCTGTCCAGAAGTGTGAGCGGCCCTAATCACAGTGAACTCAATCTTAATCAGTGTGGTTAACAATAGCTTTCATTTACGCTGTGATTTCTCTTTCTCACTCACTTTTCTTTGTCGTATTGAGTCTTTTCTGTTTATGTGTAAGAAAGCCACATATTGAATACACAGACATGGAGCTCTGTATCACATTCACAGGTTTTCCCACTCAGCACTACACTTTTCCCACGGTGGACATCAGGGCAGTTGCACAAATCGGTCAATGACGTGTGTATGACAAGAAAATTACAGATAGTTTAACACATGTGTCAAGTTAGAAATGTACTCCTTGTATTCATTTTGCAATAAAAAAATAAAAAAAACTGCCAGGACAGTATCCATTAATTTTACTGACATTTCTGTTAACCCTAAAACACAACCCAATACAGTGAAAAATTCAAAATATGGTTAAAAACCTGTAAAAAAAAAAAAATCTATATGGAAAATTCATTCATATTAATACAGTACATTGGGCTTTTTTTGGATCATGTGGTGATGTGGTGAACATATGAGTGCATTTTTCAAAAAGGGTTTTAAATATATTTTCAAGGTTATTAATTTATAAATATCATTACATATTTACATTTGTTTTATTATCTGATATTTTAAGTTATTGACCTGATATAGGACTACATGGCTTTTATTTATTTGTTTGTTCGTTTATTTGTTTATTTGAAAAACTCTTAAGGATTTTTTTTCCAAGAATTTCATTATTTTAATTAGGCTTTTTTTCTTCATTATGATAAGGACAATCTATTTTATTATTTATGCACTATTATTTTATGTATTATTATTTTTAATTAACTTTCATTTTTACATTTTAAAATGTGTATTTTTAATTTTGTCATTATTACTATTATTATTATTATTATTATTATTATTATTATTATTATTATTTATCATTTAAATACTTCAACTTAAACTTGTATAATTTAAATTTATCTATTTGTTTTCTTTTAGGTTTTTCATCTAATTATTTTATTTTATTGTAATTTTATTTCAGCTTAATTTCAATTAAAACAATTTCTTTCTTTCTTTCTTTCTTTCTTTCTTTCTTTCTTTCTTTCTGTTAGTGAAAACAACACCAGATAACAGAACAACTGACACCATGACTTTATGCCACACAAAGAAAGAAAGAAAGAAAGAAAGCACACATAAAATGTGTAAAAAAAAAAGCACACATAAAATGACTTGAATATACCTCTCCTTGGTATATTCAAGTCATTTTATGTGTGCTTTTTTAATGTATTTTTGAATAGATAAATAGATAGTGGAGAAAGTGACCATCATGTCATTGACCCTTTCTAGGACAAAATACCCAACATACGCCATGCAAGACAATTCTGCCCTGATGCTGGCTGTACTTACTCTATGATCACGCGCACAACCCAATGTTATGGTGCAGATAAGTGTACAAAGCAGCGGTGACATGAGAGGCCAAACATGGAGGAGGTTATCAGTGCCGGACATGATAGATGGATTAGCCACTCTGAGGATGGACACAGGATCCAGGCACATGTCTCTCATCATCGCTGCGGAGACGCTTCACAGTCAGGCCTGTTTGGGGCCTCTGAACCCAGATCAGATAAACACTCTGCTGAAGGGGACTTTACTGGCTTTGCTGAAAACCAACTGGAGGTTTTCTTGTGCAAGTGTGTGTTTGCACAGCCATGTTCAGCAGACATAGCCTGTCATGCCGTGCTAAGAGGTGAATGGGGGCTCTGTTTCATGCAGTTTGTACATTCACTCAGTCTTTGCTGGCCCTCTGGCATTAGTGAAACTGGCTTGAGCTCTGAGACTACCATTCACTGTTATTTGTCTTAAACATTCCTCTTAAAACATTGGCACACACTAAAGCTCTGTTCCAAAACCCAGTATGCTGCCTCCAGCCACCATAGACAGCTCACTAACTGTCGAGAAAACTCATAAGTGACTGATATGGAACGCTCTACAAAGGCAGAAACTCTGTGTGAGAGGAACAATGCAATACTCTAATACAGGGGTCAAATACATAATACATCATGATTACAAAAATATTAAGCAGTACAACTGTTTTCAACACTGATAATAATAAAAAGAAAGGTGTCTATGAGCAAATCATCATACTAGAATGATTTCTTAAGAATCATGAATCATGTGATATCAAAGTCTGAAATTCAGCTTTTGCCATCACAGGAATAAATTACATAAAAATCAGTAAATTAAAACAATCATTCACAATTTTACAGTTTTTACTGTGTTTTGTTAAAATAAATGCAGTGATGAGCATAAGAGACTAAAAAAGAGACAACAAACAAACAAACAAACAAACAAATCAAACAAAAAAATAAATAAAATTTGAACGGTAGTATAAATGACTGCATATGACTGTTCATAAACAATGATTATTTAAATTTTATTTATTATTTATTTATTTATTATTCATTTATTTTTTAATGTAGTCATCTTAACAGAATATGCATATACATTCATTTGATACTATACGCATGTTATTATTGGCCATACACATATATAAATTAATATACATGGTCCACAAACAAACTTTAAAATTGTCGCTTCATAATTATTGTAGATGATCCTGTATATAGGGTATGAAGTTTTTTTTGTTGTTTTTTTTTTGGCTTGTCGTCATTCTGGATTCTGGGATTGTGTTCTCCATGTAGGATGCATGCAATGCAACTTAAGAAAAATAATCAAAAACAATGTAGCAGAATTAAGTTCTATGATGCTTTAAGATACTCCCTCTGTAGACAGCTCAGTACTGGAACACCGAATATGTTATGAATATGAATACGAATTTGACTAAAATAGCAGCAGTATTAAATGAAATTTGTAAATTTGAAATTTTTGAGCCATTTAAAGTTGCTAAAACTTGCTAAAGTTTATTCTACCTTCTCCTAGCAGCACCTGGCCTGCCACCCTGATTCAAACACTCTCACCATCTCTGCAGAATCCCAAGAAGTGGCAAATAAATTCGAAGCCGTGGGGTCTGCAGTCTCAAAATCTTGCCGAGGGGCCTGCTGTTTCAAGCTTTCGTGATAAATTTTTCTCATGTCATGTCTCGGCTAATTTCTGGCTGATGAACGCCTGAAGTGCTCCGTTCACAGCTCTGGAGAGGAGAAGAGATGGTGGGAGAGGGGGGAGACGTCCAGATGCCTGCCCTTACACCCATGGCTTCCTCATTCCAGCCATCTGCCTGTCCTCCAGGGCCACTGCAGTGACTGAGGCCTGGCCTGTGTGTGGAAGCCCCTCTCAGCACTGCAATGAGTGAGTGAGAACAGGCTGCTAGAGATAAGGACATGAGTCGAGAGGAAGCAATGTGATAGCACGAATGTGTTTAACTCACACTCTCTCTCTCTGTTTTCACCTTGTTATCTTTGGCCTGCTTATACTTTCTCTTTCATTTCTTTTTTATGCATAGGTCTGAGTATGCCTTCGCCGCTCTGTGTGCATGTGTGTGTGCATATGTCTTTATGTGGAAGGTGATGAGTGAGAAGCAGGCCCACGGGAGATCACGTCACCTCAGAGATAGCCACTATTGCCTAGCAACAGGCCCCTTAGGCCCTGAGAGGGAACTGAGAAGGGAAAGTCGATCCACTTTTTAAAAATCATAATAATGGATCTTTTCAAATAGGGAGACAAATGGATTAACCCTCATAATGCTAAAACCCATGTTAGCCTGCTTTAATTAGCATGCATGAATGGTAACAAACTGAGTATGGAGATTAGCCAAATGACATTTTAAATACCCAAATGAAACAAATGCATGTGGGTCAGTGACATGACGCTAATTTTGTTTTGCCTGGATGTATTAATTTATTCAAAAATGCATTAAAAATGCATGCATTATTATTATATAAATTAATGAATTAATTATGTAATATAATTATTTATTCCTATATATATATATATATATATATATATATGTGTGTGTGTGTGTGTGTGTGTGTGTGTGAGACCTTGGACCACAAAACCAGTCATAAGTGTCAATTTTTCAAAATTGAGATTTCTACATCATCTGAAAGCTGAATAAATAAGCTTTCCATTGATGTATGGTTTGTTAGGATCAGACAATATTTGGATGAGATACAACTATTTGAAAATCTGGAATCTGAGGGTGCAAAAAAATCAAAATACTGAGAAAATCGCCTTTAAAGTTGTCTAAATGAAGTTCTTAGCTATGTATATTACTGATCAGAAATTAAGTTTTGATATATTTACGGAAGGAAATTCACTAAATTTCTTAATGGAACATGATCTTTACTTAATATCCTAATGATTTTTGGCATAAAAGAAAAATGGATAATTTTGACCCATACAGTGTATTTTTGGCTATTACTACAAATATACCCCAGTGACTTAAGACTGGTTTTGTGGTCCAGGGTCATATATGTGTGTGTGTGTACTCTATTTATTTGTTTTAAAAAACACAACTATAAGTATAATATAACAATCTTTATATAACATTTTTTTTTTTTTTTTTATGTTAACTTTACTGTGTGTATTTCTGTTATGTTAACCTCCTCTGTGTTTGCTACATGGCCACGCATGTGTCTCTTCCCTTCCAGCGGTCTTCACATCAGCCATTATTCAAATCCCTCCTCAAATCTCACTTATCCTTAACGGTCCCTCAGCACTGACCTGCTCACACCCATGTAAGGAGCTCAGAAAAAACCCAAACCATTTAACGCGCTAAGCTAATATTTTTTTTTTTTTTTTTTTTTTTTAAGTGTGTCCTTGTGAATGAAAATAGGGAAGCATCCATATTCATGAAGACTGCAAATGGTGATGCAGTGGTCTCTCAGAATCTCAATGGATGTGGCAGTATCTCTGCATGAGGTACAGACGGATTTGCTTCAAAACATTTGGTTGGATAGAGCTTTTTCCTGTTTTCCTGTTTCTGGTATTTCTAAACTACGGTATTTGTCTTTGTGCTGTACTGAATGCAATGTTTTTGAAGCATTTGAACGCCATATAATAGCTCAATTATGGTGTGCACTGTTTTCGTGCACTGTTTCACCATCTGAACAACATATTTTCTTTACGCCAATTTCGGTCCAAACAGACACACACTGCAAGCAAGCGAGAGAGATCCTGAGCTCATTTCAGCCGTGTAACGAGACAAATGATTGTCTTCTCGCTAGACAGTGCAGAGGACGTTTGCGGACACGGCAGGTGCAGCTGCGCCTGAAATTGCTTTGTTTAAACTTGACAGGTCAAAATGGAGATTTTAGAAAGGTTGCATCCTGGGGCAAGTGCAAGTGGGCTCCACGGAAGCACTGCAGACAGTTTGTACATGCGGGATCTCTGTGTGTGTGTGTGTGTGTGCGTGAAATCAGAGCTGGTGTGTTTGACCTGATCCTAGGATGAAAATAGCGCAAAGACTGTGGCACAACAGTCTAATCAACTGAGCTTTTAATAATTTAGTGTGTTATCTACATACGCCATGAGCTCTGATGTAGAACGCTGAGTTGTTTGTTTATCCATGTCCTTGCCTCATTGGCTGTTAGAAAGAGGTCTGGAAGAAACACTTTGCTGAGAACTTTTTAAGATGCATTTCTGTGGTAAACAACTTCAATGATTTATAACTGGAGTCATGTAAATGATACCAGCAATAATCGTAATTAATTGCAGGCTTATTTCATTACAACACCCGCCTTTGTTCTCTCAAAGTCAGGCTATATTAAAACAACCTAGTCAGCAGCTTCATGTTAACTTGGAAATGTCATATCTGCAAATGGAGAGAGCACCTTGAAACATATATAGAGTATGTATAAACTGAGGTTTGAGGTAGTTGCACATGGATGCTGGAAAGCAAACATTTGCACTGCAAAGGGTTAAGATGACTCCTTGCAAATCTCTGCCTTTTGGCGTTCATGCCAAAATCTTTCAACAATGATGATTTTATTTGAATTCCCACGGGAGGAAAAACTCCGGCATTCTGACTGCAGCTCATGAACATTCACAGCTGAGACAAGGAGACGTTTCCCATTAGTCACATATACAGTTTAGAGCAGAGTAGTTGAAACCTTGACATATATGAGCCAAACCATTTTGGCATGTACATTTATCAATCATGACATTACAGAAACAATAAATTAATTAAGAACTTTATGTACTTTTTATGTTTTCCTAATGTTTTAAAAATCTCCAATTATCTGTTTTTTGTTTGTTTGTTTGTTTAAAACGATGAAACCAGACAAATAACTAAAAAAATAATTAAATATTTTTTGTTCTATCAATACAACAAAACAAAACAAACAATAAAACAAACAACAACACAAAACTAAACAAAAGCAATTTGTCAATGTGGTTAAAAAAACTCAAAACACTGATTAAGAGAATGACTCTTGAAGTGTAGCATAAGAAGCTGATGCAGCTTTCGTTCTGCACTCTCAGAAAAAAAGGTACAAAAGCTGTCACTTTTCAAAAGGTACACTTTTGTACATTTTAGGTATTAATATGTACACTTTAGGTACTAGTATGTACATTTAAGGGACCTTTTAGGTACAAAGGTGTACCTTTTGAATAGGTACTGCCGCAGTGGCAGCTTTTGTACCTTATTTTTTCTGAGAGAGTGTGTGAAAAAAATGCAACTTCAGAGCAATTGTCATGGCAGAGTATGTATTTTATGATTTATAAATGTAATTTCAAAATTGATGATACTTATGTTTAAAATTATTTTTCCATGTTTATGTATTCATGCCAAGTTCTGTCATAAAACTCTAGGTGGCGCAGGCTTATGGGTCGTTAATACAAATTGATGATATTGACAGCGTTAAACTACTTGGCAAAACCTGATTGGTTCATGATGTATATGCAGCCAATGCTTGCTGCTTTACATTTAACTGGCTGGTTAGCATTCTCCAGAACAGCTCACAGCGCTCTTTCAGAGTTCCTCTGAAACCCTCCACCTCCCTAGCTCCACCTGTATAGATCTGCTACGGGTTATTATATATGCTATTTGTGCAGCAGCAGTATGTCTTATATACTCACAGCACTGTATTGGCAGTAGCAAGTTCCTGTACTTGCTTTTTCAGCAATTCAGCAGCAGCAGTGTAGCAGATCTATTCTGCCAAGACCAAATACATTAACATTGTCATATCCATTACCATGCTAAAATCTTCAGAGAGTTGTCATGATAGAAATAATTTTATTCAAAACATCAATTTCATGACATTACATCTACGTAAATGCATTTATGCTGCGTCTGTGCAACATGAAATGATCTGTCTAAATAAATTTTTTGTCATTTATATGCCTATTTAAATGCAGCTTCTGTGCTGCAGTGTAAAGTTTGTCATATGTCATAGGCATTTGTCATAACTTTTGCATGAACAACCAAAACCAGCATGTCCATATATTCTTCAGAAATACTGAAAGCTAATTTTCCATGTACTTCTTTCAAATCTGCGCAATTGGAAGAGCAAATGAGGGATCATGTGCCTCATTCTCACAGCTGTGAATAAGAGCTAGTGGAGGTATGCAGCCTGGGGCTGTTTTTTTACTCCGTTATGAAGTTGCTATTGTGAGTTT